>JAYDYQ010000522.1:0-11470 GCA_034814905.1 Penstemon davidsonii | reverse complement strand
TGAGGGAGTTAATGTTTGCTTTTAAAGCCATCTCTAATCCAGCGATCAGAGCTTCGTATTCTGCTTCATTATTTGTTACTGCGAAATCCAAAGTGATCGCATAGTTAAGGTCCTCCCCTTCTGGGCCTTGAAAGTGAATTCCGGCCCCTCCGCCTTCTTTAGTCGATGAACCGTCGACATGCATCACCCAACATTTCTCCTGCACATCCAGCACTAGGTTAACCTCAGTAACAGGTTGTATGCTCGAACTGACACCTGTCGACTCTACAACGAAATCTGCAAGGACCTGGGCTTTGACTGCTGTTCGAGGATGATACTCGATTTCAAACTGACCGAGCTCTACTGCCCACTTGATTAATCTCCCGGACGTCTCTGGTTTTGACAGAACTTGCCTTAGAGGCTGGTTTGTCAAAACAATAATTCTGTAAGTCTGGAAATAAGGCCTCAGTCTTCGTGCGGCAATAACCAGAGCGAGTGCGAACTTCTCGATCTCTAAGTAGTTCTTCTCCGCCCCTTGAAGCAACTTACTTAGGTAATACACAGGCTTGTGCTCGGAATCTTGAATTCTCACTAAAACTGAACTTATTGCCTCGGTCGGTACCGCTATGTATAAGTACAAAGGCTCCCCCTCGACCGGTTTTGCCAACATTGGTGGGGAGACCAAGTATTTCTTAAGCTCTTCGAAAGCTTTATCGCATTCCTCATTCCACTCGAAGTTTTTTGATCTCCTCAACAATTTGAAAAACGGCAAACTCTTGTCTGCTGAGCGGGATATAAACCTGTTTAATGATATTATTTTTCCGATCAAACTTTGCACTTCAGAGAGCTTTGTTGGTGGCTTTAGTTTGGCTATAGCTCGGATTTTCTCTGGGTTTGCCTCAATGCCGCGCTCGTGGACCAAATAGCCGAGGAATTTTCCCGATCTCACCCCAAAGGTGCACTTAGCAGGATTTAGTTTCATCCTATACTTCCTTAAGATTGCGAAACATTTGTCAAGGTGCTTTATATGGTCTTCCTCGGTCATACTCTTCACAAGCATGTCATCGACATAAACTTCCATAATTTCACCAATAAGATCCTTAAACATCATGTTCACGAGCCTCTGATAGGTTGCCCCGGCATTCCTCAGTCCGAAAGGCATTACTATAAAACAGTACACTCCCCGCTCGGTGATGAAGGCTGTCTTGTCCTGATCTCTTTCATTCATAAATATTTGATAAAACCCTTGGAAAGCATCCATCATGCTAAAGAAAATGAACCCAGCGGTCGAGTCGACCAGCATATCGATCCGTGGTAAGGGATAGGGGTCCCTCGGGCACAACTTGTTCAGGTCGGTAAAGTCATTACACATTCTCCATTTGTTCTCGACCTTTTCTCCTTTTGATACCAACACCACATTGCAAAGCCATTCTGTAAATGTTATTTCCCGAATCTGTTTTGCGGCCAATAATCGATCCACCTCGGCATTGATGATTTTGTCCATTTCTCGCCCATGATTTCTCTTCTTTTGCCTAACTGGCTTTGCCTTAGGTTCGATATTCAGTGAATGACTGATCACTCGAGGGTCGATCCCCACGATGTCGTCGGAGCTCCAAGCAAAGACATCGGCGTTATTTCTCAAAAATTCGATCAACATAGCCTCCATTCCCTGACTGAGCTCGGTCCCGATCCTTGTAAATTTTTCGGGAGATCCTGGGACCAAGTTTACCTTTTTATGGTTTGGAGGTTGCACGCTCATATCGATCTCTTTCCCTTTCTTTCCTTGTAATTTTTCGCAATCTGGCAAAGGAAGGTCGGAAACGGAGAAAACCTTCTCGTCTTCTAATTTCCTCTTAGAGGGCAAAATAGGCTCGAACTGCTTTTTTATGTTTAGGGACGTGTTATAACACTCCCATGCCATACATTGATCGTTTCTCATTTCCCCGACTCCCGCCAACGTGGGAAACTTGACAATCTGATGATAAGTTGACACGACAGCTCTAAAAATGTTTAAAGCCGGTCTTCCCAAAATAGCATTGTAAGCAAAGGGAGTACTTACAACCAAGAATTTTATCATATTCGTCACATCTGTCGGTTTTTTGCCCATTGTGGTGCTCAGGAGGATGGTTCCTAGAGGGACGATTTCCGATCCACCAAAGCCAATAAGCGGGGTAGACACCCTATCCAAGTGTGGGTGTTGCAAATTCATTCTATCGAGGGCTTCAGAGGAGATTATGTTCGCTGAGCTGCCATTGTCGATCAGTACTCTTCTGACTTCGAAATTAGCAATCTTTAAGGTCAAAACCATCGAGAAATCAGGGTCATCCTCATTGGTGTCCCAAGTTAGATCACTTGGTCTATCAGCCTCGGTAAAACTAATGACTTGGTTTGTCAAAGGTTTAGGTCCTACCGACATAATTTCCTTTCCGGTCGAAATTCCTGTTTTTATCGATCTCGCTGTCCTTTTCCTGGCGTTTTTGCTGTCCCCACCTGCTGGTCCTCCAGCAATCACATTTATCACTTGGTTCATTTGCTCCTCAACCTGATGCTGAGCAGTAAGATATTGTTAGGGGTACTTCCGAGGACTTCTGGATCGGAAACGATCATTAGGATTCCTCCTAACGTACTCTTTTAACTTCCCCTGAGCAATCAACTTCTCAATCTCCTGTTTCAACTGAAAACAATCCTCGGTGCTATGCCCCCGAGTCCGATGGTACTTGCAATACTTATCCTGACTCAGCGCCCCGGACCTGGCCTGTGTAATACGCCGAGCCTCAGGGACCATTTTCCTCTCCTCGAGGACGGCTAGAATCTCATCCCTCGAGGTATTTAGCTCCGTAAAAGCATTTTTCCCTGGTTCCCTCCTATGTACTACTTCCGGAGAAGCAGGTCGACCGTAAACATTTGATCTGTGGGTTGGAACCTGAGGTTTATAGACGTTAAGTCTTTGCCACACCGAGCCTCTCCGATGCGTGTTCGACCCCCCGTAATCACTTGGTTTAGGGACAGGAGCCCTATCAGGTTTTTTACCGACCGGTGGTCGGGGATTCTGAGCGTTTTTTAACTTGTTCATTTCCTCCTGAATCATATATTTCTCAGCTATCTCCATGATTCGCTCGAAAGATTTTGGTTGCTTTCGGCAGAGAGCATTCCCGAATTGGGTATTTCGTGTCAACTCGAACATGAGTGATGACAAGAACTCAATCTGAGGGGTATCTACTTTTAGAAGCTCGATGCTAAACCTTGCCAGCCATTGCCTCAGCGTTTCTCCTTCCTGTTGTTTCACCGTTCCCAAATGATTGGCAGGTAATCTTTGTTTCCTCTGACTCGCGAACTGATGTTTCAATTTATCGCATAGATCATCGAACGAGAAAATAGAGTTCGGAGGTAATTTTCCGAACCAGCTTAAAGCAATTCCTTCGAACGTGGTTACCATAATTTTGCAACAGAAGTCTTCTGAGTGTCCGTACAAGTTCAACACATTTATGAACGTGTTAATGTGTTCTCCGGGGTCGGTAGTCCCGTTATACCTTGGCAACCTTGTTGGAACTGTTTCAGTGCCTCGAGCCTCTCTGATCTCTTGGCAGAAAGGTGAACATCGCATGATATTCGTACTTAACTCCTTTTCTCTACCATCCTGGAGGACCAATTCCTCATCTTCCTTAGTTTCGGCTCGTCGACCCCTTATACCCGGGGGATGGGTTTCCTTAAACAGCATTTCCTTCTTCAACTCCTTAACGACTCTTTCTTGTACAATTTTTTCCAGATCAGCCTCTGTCACTTTACGATAAAATGGCTTCTTCAAATTGTTCCGATCATTGGGCTGACTCTCCCCTACTACAGAATCTTCTTGGCCTCGGGGGGCCCTAGACGGTTGCCCTGACCGGCCTCCTGGTCTTTCCCGAGCCTCTCTGGGAAGATCCGATGCAGCATCCCGGGCAGATCGGCGAACACTCCCTTCCCCTCGTAGGTTTGAAGCGGGACCCCGGTGCCCCGATCGAACCGCGGGTTGATCGACAGGAAGCTGCTGGCCAGGATTCATGAATTCTCTACACATAGTACCGACAATGGAACGCAGATCGGCCATCGTAGTATGTATGGGCAGGTCAGTAGGTGGATCGAGCGGCGGTGCTTCGGACTGGTGTGCCGCTCGAGACTGGTTACTTGGTTCGTTGTTTACAGAACGTTGAGCTCCTACGGCGTGTGAAGGCTCGCCGCGATTGTATGTAAATCTCCTAGTAGTAGGCATTTTTCGATCTAACACCCGAACAGGCCCCTCGGTGGGCGCCAATTGATTATGCTCTTTTTCGTTGGGATATAAATATAGAAAGTCGAGCTAAACAATAAACAAATGTAAAAAGGTGAATGTATATTAATGATCAGATCGGATACAGTTTACAAAGTAGGTCTATTCGGGCGGTATTGGATGCCGTAAAACTAGCTAGATCAAATACAAAGTTAAGCGAGATAAAGTCTAATCCGAACTCTAGGTCCGAGCTGGAGTGTTTCTTGGAAAGCGTGTCCCCTGATGTCATAAATGCGGTGGTATTTATAGGAACAGTGAAGGGCTAGCTAGACCCTCCGCAGGGTAAGATATCTTGGCCAGCTGTCCAGGCCTGTGGTCGGGCTCATGATTAATCCGAGTAGTTTAGTAGATCGGAAAGAGGAATCCCGAGCTATCAGTTCGACTTGGCTGGAGACTTAGTTCTTTTGGTCGGAGAATACCTTTCTTGGACGGGATCCAGGTCGATCTCGAGCAGGGGTATTTCCTAAAATGGCGCATGCGAAATATCTCTCATCATATTTTCAAAATATTTTATTTTTCAAAAATATGCTCTTTTGAAAATCTTTGAAAACACACCTTGGATCAAGCTCGTTGATCAGTCAGATGATTCAGTTGAACCACCTGCTCTGATACCACTAGTTGGTCCCAAGTGGTCAGTTGAGGTCGAGAGGGGGGGGGGGGGGGGCAATAGACCTCTTTACTTTTTAAAATTTCTCCAACTTTTCTTATCAGCAGAGTAAGTTGATCGAACTGGTGAGACTACTTTGCTGATTACGTACTTAGCTTAAACAGCGAAGTTGACCACTCGTCTGATTTACTTATCTGTTTCAATTTAAATCACAGTTTGAAACTTGTATGCAACGGATTTGTCAAGTGTTTTTCAAACAAGTTATTTTCGTACTTAAAAGATTTTTATCCCCAGTTTTAAACTCAATTTTAAAATCTTTTAGTTTGCTCAAGGTGTTTGTATGCTTTAGAAATATGCAAGTAAAAATGCAAGTAATCAAACACAGAGAATTTTTATAGTGGTTATATAGACAAGAATGTCTTTTAGTCCACTCTTCCAAATCACGAAGATTTTGGGTTATACTAGAAACACTAAGTAACCTAGTACACTCTTCTTGCGCTTTAACAACAAATGATAAAGTCACAAGTTCGCTATAGGAGATCACAAAGAAAACCTATGCTATGAAGTTATATCACTCACAAAGATAAATATACACTTCGCACAACCCTCACAGTTTACAGAAATCACTTAGATTTTGTTTTTGCTTTGTTTCTTCAACTCGGCTTTGTCAACAGATTACTCGGCGGACGGTGATCTGTTTATGGGTTTTTGAGACTTAGAAGATTTTGATCTTTGAATGCTCTCTCAGTTGTTGTTTTCTTCTATTCTCTAACTCTTGAATTCAGATCTATTTATACTTGTGAATTTGAATTTATGTTCGTTGAAGTAAGACAGATTTTCAGATCTTCCTTGAGCAGTGGTCCTTGTTTCAGAACGGCTTCTGCAGTTGTTTACTGTACAGTTCTGCTATACTTTCTGTCAAGTGGCATTTAATGCACCTTGTTGATCCGAGGTTTCTCTTCAATCATTTTTCTTTAATACCCTTTTCTTACAACATTTATTACACCAAGTGCATTTATTACCGTTGTAATAACTTCCTGATCACTTCCACTGCTGATCGAATCCACTCTACTTATTCAAATCGAACTCATCTGATTTGACTCTGTTGAAATCCACCAGTCTGATTCCGTACTCAGCATCAGATCAGTAGTCTTTTGGACCAAAATTCAACCCTTCCGATTTTACTTGTCTTGTCAGATTGAATTTTCAGAGGTTTGCTAAGCTTCCATTACTTAGCTAATGACTTTGGAAATCATCAAAACCTCCCTTCACTTCTTCATCTTCATCCAACACTTCATAAGAGATCATATTGAGAGTGTTATTATTGAGTATGTTCATACTGACAATCAGATAGCTGACATTTTCACTAAACAATTAAGTGATGGAAGATTTTCTACTCTAAGAGTTGAATTAGGCTTGTTAAATTTGGATTCATAAGCTGAGGGGGAACCTAGCAGAATACTATGGTTCATCAGCTGAGTAATCTGATAACAAGTGGTATTCTTCAAGAAGACTGACTCTGAACAGACTAGTTGACTCATAGATTCTTGAACTCAGGGGGAACGTGTAAGACGAGCGGTACTCCTGATTAAAATATGAAATCTTCAATGGCAGTTAGAGTTGCTTTATCAGAAGATTTGTTCTTAATTCTTGAAGACCTGAAGATTATTTAACTTGTTGGATTGACAAACAACAAAGGAAGATCACTAGCTATTGGCTTTCACTAGTGATATATTGTATCAGACAAGTCATCTGTCAGATAAGTATAATTCTTCTCATCTGATTATTTATAAGAGTACTGTGTTAAAAACGCTTTATCTAAAACACGCTTTTATAAGTAAAAGACTAGGGTCGTTTGTTTTCCCGCCCAGTCTGACATAATTAATAATATTTGAAATCCGTAACTGATGCACAGACGATCAGAACGATCTAACGGTTAGCAGAAATCATGGTAACCGATGATTTCACTTAACCTATAAATCCAGATCTGATCAGCAGAGTTCACTTACGCACCTCAAATATTCAAACTCGCAAGAAGTTACTAACCCTCTATTCTGTTGCAAGTAATTTTCTCTCTGCATATTTTTTTTGTTTATTCAACCAGAAAAATGGTTGGAGCCGAAGGTAGATTCCTAAACTACGAAGTGTACCACACTACTGGTACAAAAGTGATGAAGAATTTAATGGAAAAACTTAAGGCTACTTCCTTGGTTGCTGTGCTGGAAGCACATGAAACAATGGTATTTCTAGGAGATGTTGTTGAGTTCTATAAGAACATGAAGAAAGATTCTGACAGTTTGACTAGGAGGTCAACTGTTGGTGGAAAGAAGATCTCCATCTTTCCTACTGTGTTGAATGTTATCTATGGTTTGACGAACGAAGGAGATGACGTCTCAACTTTGGGGAAACCTAAAGAAGAGGAATGTTGCCTATTAGCTGCCAAGAGTGGAGAAAAGCTGACTGGGTCAAACAAAAAAGACTCAGCTCAAGGATGAATATCAGAGGTTAGCTGATATTATCGCAAAAATACTGTAGTGCTCAACTAGTGCTTTAGATGGACTGCCAAAGAGACGCTATCATACTATGATATGCATTTACTATGGGTTGAAAGTGAACTGGGTTGTTCACATGTTTAATATTTTGGCTATGAAGAAGACTGGCGATAACTCTGTGAAAATAGAGTTATCGCGTGTACTTTTCAGACTTAAATGAGTGTGTTTCATAAGTATTTGTGAGTCGTTTGGGATTTTAGTGCTTATTTCATTTATTAGAGTCGATTCACAAGTTTAATCAAATTTTGAGAATAATCCTTGAGTTTTGACACTAATTCGATATGTTTTCTTGTAGGAAATAAATCAGGTCAGTGAAACAATTTGCATAAAGGTCCATGAGGGAAATATTACAAGAGACGAACAAGAAATCTCGAGATTTATCATTTTTAATTGTTGAGGGTGTTAATGGTACAAAGAAATAAAGGCAAGGGCTGAAAATGCAAATAGAGTCCAATTTTGATGTTCTGGACACCTTAATACGGCAGGACTCCCTTTAAATTTGAAGTGGGCTGGCCCAATTAAGCATGATTGGAGAATTCATTAAAAGACTCCTACTACATGTAGGAAGAGAAGGAGAAAAAGGCAGAACCAGATCTGTTTGAAAAAGAATTGGACAGACACATCACGCAGAGAAGAAAAGAAAAGAACCACGCATCACACTTTAGGATTTTCAGTTATTTTGATTTAGAGAAAACCATGAACTCTTTTATTGTTATTTTCGTTACGTTTGCTATTATGAACTAATTACGTTTAGTCTAGGGTTTTTACGGATCCATGTTTATCGAATAATGTTTTGTTTGCTTTCTTAGTTTTAATCTAGTGATTTTCGATTTCTACGTATCGATATTCGTTTATCTAATTTCGTGCTAATTACTTTCAAATTGACTGATCACCTATTTGATTGTTTACTTTTTCTTGATTGAACCTGGGAAGGGAATATTGAGAACAGAAGAGAAATTAGGTAGTGGGTTGCTTGTTAGTATAGGAATATACCCGACACTCCCATATCCACATTAGGTTATAAGATTTATGCATGTGATTAATTATACTAACTTAGGTGATTTAACCGGATTTCGTCCTAGGTTTAATCTCAGTAAATTTATTAAGAACAATTATATATGTATTAAGGGTTTGGTTAAAGTACTCAGGATGGTGCAATTCAAAGATAAGCAAAGTAATATAATTGAGTAAATAAAAATTGTATGAAGAGGCCAAGAACAATAGTGTATTTCGTAGGTTAAAAATCGGATGCTCAATACAATGTAAGATTTGCTATTTATAATATTCCCCCTGTCCTAACTGAACTAGGAGTCCTATTTAGCCTAGGAAATCTGCATGGCCTAGGAGTATCGCTGGGCCCATTAAGTCCCCTGGAACGGACAGTAGGTCGATCAAAGTAGGTCGATCGGATACGAATTTATCTGGTCGAGCCGATCTTGACATCTTCGCAGGTCGGATCGATTCTGAACTGGCTCGATAAATACTATTCGATCATAGGTGCGAAATAGCCCTCATCAGTACTCCCTCACTTCTCGAGCGTAATCGTAGCTGGAGCTCGTAGAAGTAGAAGTAGTTTTTACCTTGATCTTTTCGTTGTTCATGAAGTATGCCTCGTTAAAAAACCTAGTTCGGAAAACCCTCTTCGGGATAAAAACCGAACGAGGAAAAAAGAGTGCATATCCATTTGAACCTTCTACGTACAGACACGTATCTTGGTTAACGTGTGTCAGACAACGGCGGGGTCTTTTCATGACTTTAATTGGCGGGAATATGAAGAGACGCGAAGGGTTGAATCTGTCTTTTCACCGCCCATATATATAGTCGAAATTAACGGAACAATTTACTTTTACCCCAGATATTTAATCCTTCCAGCAGTAAAAGTTTACATCGATAGTTTACTCATTTACTTATTCTCTCGAGCACCTTACATCCAAATATAGAGAATGGCTTCGACTTCACAGAATCCTCCTTCGCCTACCCAAACCGTAGGAGAACAAATTCCACCTAATATTCCCAATCCTGATATCCTTTCTTCTGATAATGAGGCCATAGACAATTCCCAAGCAGAAGAAGTTCGAGATTATGCCGAGGATGAAGTTGATAGTTTGGTCGTGGAAATTATTCCAGAGGGAGAGATGATGTCGAGAGCGTCCAAAAAATCTAAAATGACCCAACCTCAAATTTCTGCACCTGTAGAACTTTTTCCTTCTCGATGGAAAGAAGAAGATTTACCATTTCTGAAAAGGGAATATGGTCGCTACTTCCCATCGGAATTTGAGATTATTATCCCTACTTCCGAGCAGAGAGTAAATACTCCCCCTGCCAACTGTCGAGCTTTCTATACGTCCCACTTCGATCATGGGCTCCGTTTTCCCCTTTCCTCAATTCTTCGTCAGTTTCTGGAGACCTTCATAGTCTCATTGACTCAACTTGTTCCGAATGCCATAGCTTTTATTATGGCATTTTCTGTTTTGATGGTTGCACGAGGTCTACAGCCCTCGTTCCGTAATTTTCTTCACTTTTTTCGCTTTTCGGTATCGAGCTCCTCCAACAGGGGTTACTATTATGTTAGTCAGAGACCCGGATACGCTATTCTTGAAAATGCCATTTCAAGCAACAGTATGGAATGGAAATCAAATTTCTTTTTTGTTAAAGCTCCGACCGTGTCTATCCTCTAGAATGGAGAAAAAGAAGAGTTTTCTCACGACTGGGGATACAATGATCTTTGGGTATATGGTGGTCGAAAGGTGATCGGTCAGATGTCCCCAGATGATCAATTTCCATCTGCCGTAATCGACCAGATGAGGTCGAATAAATATCAATCGGCCTACTTGATTGGAGAAATCTTTCTTAGGAAGGCTGGATTAAGTTTTCTGGAGTTTCCCATTCCATCGGATGATCGATCTCTTGGTAAGATCATTTCCTAATTTCACTTTACTCATAAAAGGATTTATTAATTCGTTATTTACCAACGTCTATCTTCTTCCCGACGCAGCCACCATGGTCGAGAGCTGTCGTTTTTCTGTGGTTGGAAAATCTGTTCTTTCGAACTCAAAAAGGTCTTGGGGTAAGGCTCCTATAGAGCAGAGGGAGTCCAGAAAAAGAAGAAGAGATCAATTTATGGATCTGGAGGATATCGAGGAGGAGTCGTTCGAAAACGCTGACCCTATCCGAGTAGCTCCTCCCTCTTCCGGTCAGCCCTCATCGGATATACCATCTTCGAGCTCTCGCCCAGGTCGCGGTTATCCGCCCAAGTTTCTTAGGGATAAACATGGTATTCTAGGCTGTCAATCATGGTCGGAGCGCAATCCTACCGGCCCTGAAGCTAAAAGGAGAAAACAGTTCTTCGACAAAGGAGGGGAATATTTCACTCACGTCGGAGATATTGGTCATAAAGCTTCCCTGGTAGATATGATCGAAAGTCATCTTGAAGGAAAACGGGCGGCTGGATACTCTGAGAAGGATACATTGGCGTCTGATGATAAGGAGAACGTCATCGATAAATCCATTAGAATTCTTCTTTCTTCGACCTTCACTCAAGATGTTAATAGGACGATTAAGAAAAAACCCCTCGAGCAATTCGCAAGGGCAGCACATGCTCACGCAGTGGTAATATTCCTCAATTTCTTCTGATCTTTTAATAATCTATAATATTCTATTTGAAGGTTATTCATAAATTCTCCTTGTCACAGGCGGGCAATGCCTTGGTGTCCGCTTTATACGATATGGCATTGCATAGGGATCAATGCGAATTTGTCGAGGAAAGCAACAGAATCTTGAATGCTAGGGTCAAAGAACTTGAAGAGCAATTTGCTCAGGTCGGTGATTCTCGATCTTCCGCTGAGACTCAACCTGCTCCTCTTGCTAATAAGAATTTGGAAACTGATAATCCTCATATCATTGGTATGATGACGGATGCTAGTCGATATCAGGCCCAGGTCGACCAGTTAACACGAGAACTGGACGATCAGCGAGTGTCACACACCACTGTAGTTAGCAGATTGGAATCGGATATTGCCTTACTTC
>JAYDYQ010000521.1:0-58948 GCA_034814905.1 Penstemon davidsonii | reverse complement strand
TAAAGACACGTTGCTTGGTAGTGTGTGTCAGACATATGCAGAATCTTCTCACGATTTCATTGGCGGGAAAACGAAAAGTCGCGATGGGTAGGATCGTCTTTTCACTATCCGTATATATAGTCAAAATAAGCGGGATATTTTTACTTTTTACCCCAAATATCCTGATCTTTTAGCAGTAAAATTTCGAGTCGATAATCTTGCAATTTATTCACTCCGTCGAACATACCATCTTTAGAAATAATGGCCTCGACTTCGCAGAATCCCAACTCTTCCACCCAGAATGAAGAACAACAAGCACCCCCAAACATTGTCAACCCAGAAACTCTTTCTTCTGATGATGAAATAGGAGATGGCGTACATGCCGAGGAAGTTAGAGATTACGAAGAGAAAGGAGTTGACAGTCTGGTGGTTGAGATCGTTCCTGAGGAGGAAATGGTTGCCAGAGCGTCCAAGAAATCCAAAACTGCTCAACCTCAAATCTCTGCCCCCATCGAGTTCTTTCCTTCTCGACTGAAGGAGGAGCATTTACCGGCTTTGAAGAGGGAATATGGTCGTTATTTTCCCTCGGATTTCGAAATAATTATCCCTTCCGCCGACGAGAGAGTCAACACACCTCCCCCAAACTGTCGAGCTTTTTATACTTCGCATTTTGAACACGGATTACGCTTTCCCATTTCTCCGATCCTTCGCCAACTTCTAGAGACCTTTTTTGTCTCTTTGACCCAACTCGTACCAAATGCCATAGCCTTTATAATGGCTTTTTCTGTCTTTATGGTCGCGAAAGGTTTGCAACCCTCATTTCGTAACTTTCTTCACTTTTTCCGACTTTCCATATCGACCTCCTCCAACCGGGGCTACTATTGTGTTAGCCAAAGACCTGGATTTGCTATTCTAGAAAACGCCATTTCAAGTAACAGTATGGAATGGAAGTCGAATTTCTTCTTCGTCAAGGCTCAGACCCTCCGGGTGCTTGAGAATGGAAAAACTGAAGAATTTACTTATGATTGGGGTTACAACCAATCCTGGGTGTATGGTGGCCGAAAGGTGATTGGCGAAATGGCTCCAGACGTAGTTGAGGAGATGAGATCGGACAAATATCAGTCGGCTTACTTGGTTGGAGAGATCTTCCTTCGAAAAGCTGGATTAAGCTCTCTGGATTTTCCCATTCCAACGGACGATCGTCCCCTAAGTAAGGTTTTATTAGAAATTATTTTATCCTAAAGAAGGATCACTCAATTTGTCATCTTTTAATGTTAGTGACCTTATATTGTAGCTTCCATGGTCGAGAAATGCCGTTATTCAGTGGTTGGAAAGACTGTCCTTTCTAACTCGAAGAAGTCATCGGGAAAAGTCCCTATAGAGCAGAGACAATCCAGAAAAAGGAGGAGAGATCAACACCAGGATCTAGAAGACATTGAAGAAGAGTCTTTCGAGAGCGCATATCCTATTCGAGTAGCTCCTCCCCCGACTGATCAAACTTCTGAGGAAATACCCTCGTCGATCTCTCGCCCAGGACGTGGTTTTCCTCCCAAATTTATTAGGGATGAATATGGTATTCTGGGCTGTAAGACTTGGCCAGAACGGAACCCTACTGGTCCTGATGCTAAAAGAAAGAAGCACTTCTATGATAAAGAAGGTGAATTCTTTACTCATGTTGGAGATACGAGCCATAAGGCTTCTTTAGTAGACATGATCGAGAGCCATCTTCAAGGAAAACGTGCGGCTGGATATTCCGAAAAGGATTCACTGACGACCGATGATAAGGAAAACATCATCGATAAGTCAATTCGACTTCTTCTGTCCTCTACTTTTATCAAGGATGTGCAGCGGAATTTCGAGAGAACACCTCTTGAGCAGCTAGCAAGAGCAGCTCATGCTCATGAAGTGGTAATGTATTATTATTATGTTCGCTCTCAACATATTTTAACTTCTTTACTTCATTCCTTATTTAGATGATATGTTCTTGTTGCAGACTGGGAATGCATTGGTAACTGCCATGTATGATACGGCATTGCATAGGGAACAGTGCAAGTTTGTGGAAGAGACCAACAACATTCTAACTGCCAGAATCAAAGAGCTCGAAGACAAACTTGCTCAGGCCGATAGTTCTCGTACGTCAACTGAGACTCAGCCCGCTCCTATTGTCAACCCCAATCTGGAGACTGATAATCCTCATATTATCAGCACGATGATGGATGCTAGTCGATATCAGGCGCAGGTCGATCAACTGAATCGAGAATTGGATGACCAACGTGTTTCACATGCCACCTCGATTAGTAAACTAGAGTCGGAGATTCTCTCACTCCGATCCCAACTTGCGGCTAAAGATGATGATTCCAATCTGGATAAGGTTATAGATGAAAATCATTCTCTTGACGTCGAGTCCGTTGTCAGGGAGTTCCTTGATTCTCCTGTTCATACAGCCATAATTCATCAGAAGATAGGAGACCTTTTGTTGAGCTCGTTTTACAAGGGGGTCGATCAATTGATCGAATCTGGGCAGATTCCTGATAGGCGGGAGGAATATCGCAAGGTTATGGAGATCGGAAAAGATCGAAGGCTTCAAGAATACCCTCCAGAATCCTTGCCTTCCGTCGAGTACAACGATCATCCGTTAGCCCATTTAGTGGCTGAATTTGGAACTCCACTGCCTGTGCCTACCCCTGACTTGGAGTTAGCAGAGGGTGTCGATGGAGACCGTGCGGACGAAGGAGAAGCTGAAGATAATGAAGGGTCGTCCTCTGAGGAAGCCTCTCCCCCATCTTAGGCCACGTTTAGGACTAGGGTCTTATCTGTTTTCTCCTTTAATCTTTGTAATTTTTTTTTAATCTATCTAGTAGAATACGTAACGTAACGTTTTGTAAATGGAGTTAGTAAAAAATCCTTTATTTGCTATATATAATTTTTAGTGTCAGATTTGCCTTTGTCGAAGTATCCTTTGTTGTTTTGATGATCGTAGTATGTAGATAATAACCTTCTCAGATATAAATTTGAAATTTTACACTTCGCGCCATAGGTTAGGGACATAAGTGTCATTTCCTTTACTATAAATAAAGGTAAAACCTTTGAAGTTTTACCGCGCGTCCCCACTTGCAATATAAAATTTCTCTGTTATTGATCGGAGCTATAGTTCGATAATCACCAAATTTTTCGATTTTTCGATCATGAGTTCCATCCTGTTCTCTGGCGCTACTAAACGGTCTTTACGGGGCCCATCTCGACGAGAAACCCCAAAGAAGAAAGCTAGGACCGAGAGTTCACATCAGCCATCTTCCGAGAGAGGAGCTTCTCCTCAAAAATCCGTGCCTCCTTCCGATCAGGCATCGACCTCTCCGGGTGAAATTCCGAGGTCTGAGGTGAATACTCCTTCTCAAATGAAGGAAACTATGGATTCTTCTACGGGTCCTTCTCGAGTTTCAATCCATAGTCCTTTGGTGGATCCGAACATCCTAGAGGCTTGTCGAAATGAGGAGTCTCAAGTTAACTCTCCCGTTTCCGTCGATCAATTAAGAAATGACCCTCATAATCCTGCTCCAAATACCATAGCCATTCAAACTTCTGCTCAAGAGACTTCTTCACAGGTCGATACCATTCCTGCTCGTCCTAAAGTCGGGTCAGATTTGCAAATGGATGGATCCGTGGAAGACATTCCTGAGTCTCTTTTTGCCCCTCTGACCTCTAACGTTGTCGTTTCCAGTTCTCAAAATACCCAAGTTCTTTCTCCTTCTACCATTCCTCAAGAAATGACTAAAACCGGGTCTGGTCCCAGCAAGCCTAGTTTCAAGAATCCAATGGACGATCCTTCTCTTTTAGACGGCCGTTCTTTAAGATCTCAGGTCGAAGATATAACCGATTTCATGATGGATCGATGTGGAGGCGTATCCCTAGATGCATGTGTTCCTGCATCCTTCGAGCCTGATGGGGTATCTTGGAATTTGGGAATGGGTACTATTATGCCAAAGGAGCTTGATAAGCTGAAGGACCACTCTTCTCTGCGGCTCGTTCAATCCATCTTCAAGCATTTGGAGCTGGTAAATGGACTTTTTGTTTTAATAAAAATCCCTTGTCCTCTAATTCTTAAAGTTTTTATTCTGATTTTTTCATGATAGGTTAAGCATGAAGCTGTTCAACTCGGGATACAAAATGATGAAGCTTATTTCTCTCAACTTGATTCCCATGAAAGGCTGGACACAATTGCTGCGGCTCATCGATTGCTGATGAATGAAGCTGAGAGTCTTCGATCAGCCAACGAAAGGCTCTCTAAAGAGAAAGAAGATCTAGCTCGGGCAAATAGTAGCTTGGAGTCTGACAAAGAGCAGCTCACGAAGGAGAAAGAAGACCTGATCCAACTGAATAAAAATCTAGAAGAGGTTACCCAATCCCAGATCGAGAAAGGAAAAAAACAAGAGTTTGATAGGGGTTTTTCTCTTGGGTATAAGCAACGTACTAAAGAATTGATCACTTATCTCGGTCATCAAACGAGTCCCGACCATGTTCTCGAACAGTAGATTAGGCCTCCTCTTTTTTTTTTTTTAATGTAAATATGACAAGTTTTTTTGATAAGAATAGAGCTTCGTGTTCTTTCGATCGTTTTTGTGTAGAAGAATACTTCGTTCCGATCTGAATACCATAATAACTGCTGTCTAATTTCTCGGGAGAGGAAAAGTCACCTAGGTAGTTGTGCCGTAACCGTAGGTATAGGACGTTTCGTATGCCGCCCGTTAAATAATAAATTCCTCCTTCTATAAATAATTCCTTTATACTAAGAACTAAAATACAAAGAAGTATTATGTCATCATCAGCAAGATATACAAACCCACTGTGGTACTTATGGTATCCTGATTATGGCGGAAATATGTTTGAACTAGATCCATTTACGATAAAGGAAAGCTGGTTAGTTCATTAAAATGAAGTTATCCTCTGTGTCAGGGTATTTGTTTCGACCGAGGAGGTTACTTTGTATGAGTCTGATGAGGTATCCCTCGACTCAGGCGGATACTTTGTAATCTTCCATCTGGACATCCTTCGATCAAGGAGGATACTTCGTAAAGGTCTGGTGAAGTATATTTGCCAATCTTCACCAATGCAGTTACAGGATTCGAAGAATAAGAAGTACGTCGGATTAGAGGAGCAATCATTCCGAGGAGTAGCTAGTAAGCGAATAATGTCGAGTATTTGTAACAATTCCAGTTAAAACTTAGCAATGAATGTACCTTCCTTTGTCGATGTATTCATTCGACGGTATTTGCTAGTTGTAATCATTGAAGTTCTTAATAAAATTATTTTTATTTGAATAATTGATTTGTCTTTTATTTATGGTTGTTTGACTTCTGCCGAACATTTATCCAACGTTAAAAATTAACCCAACTGCGTATACTATTCCTTAATTATCTCAACAATCTGGACCGTTGGTAGGATCCCAAGGCATCACCGTTGGATTCCCTAATCTCCGCCTATAAAAAGGCCATTTCCTCCTTCCTTATTTCAGAAATGATGTTGTGCCTAAAAAACTTTTATCTGTGTAATCATTATCGTCCACCAGAATGTATTGTTTTAACAAAGGAGAAGTTCCTGATTTGGTATGGGTGGAATTGGAAAAATGAGGCCTCCAACACATATGGTGATGCTCGGACAAACCTTGTAATTGGGGTTTGGTCGACCATAACGTACGCCATAGGGTATAGTTCAAGGTCGGAGGAAAGCTGGATTCTTGCCTTATCGAAATCAACTTGTTTCTAACAGATCGAGAATGCCATGTGTGAGATCATGTTGACCCACCGTTGATCTGGTGTAGAAAAAGCATCAGCTTCTTTAAGGTGGTCAAAATTAGATAGCATGTACACTTTCCTCAACTACTTACAGCTTCCGAGCTTTAGAGGAATTGTCAGAACTTTAGTTTCTTGTCACTGTTCTCAAAGTAGACGTAAGGATGGTCGTTCCCTGGCTCGAAGCTTCAGAGGTTACAACTGACTTTGGTCCGATAGCACTTGAAGTATCTGACGGTCGGAAGTGCCTGTCATTTGATGGTCGTTGAAAATGCTATTTTCTTTGTCTGTAGATCGATCGATACTATTGTACGGTCGAGTTTTGTATGATAAGAATCCTTATTGTAAGATAATCTTTGTAATGAAAATTTCATCATCATGAATATCGACTTCAAGCGTAAATTTCAATTGATCAATCTTGTAGTGTATTTAATACAATGTTTGTCTTTATTGCTGACATTTATGACTAGGTAACGTAAATCCCGAAAATATGTGATCACCGTTGATTGGATATAGAATTCCACCGTTGGATCTTTTACTGCTCCTTCTATAAAAGGATTTTGTTACCTTTCACTTACTTTCTATCAAAAGTAAAATTGCGTAATAATGTACTTCCTCTTTTTCCAAAATGGTGGTCGTCCACCTAATTCGAGATTCCAAAAAATTGTTAATTATTTCGACTTGGTATGGGCGGAATCGGAAAATGGAGACTTCTCAAAGACTATGAAGTCTCGGATCCCTAGAAAAGGGGATTGATCGGAGTGTCAATCATATATCGACCATCTTGCGCAAAAGGGTAAGGGTCGGTATAGTGGCGTTCCGATCTAATAGTTCCACGGTCGGTGGAAAGCTGGTCAGTTCATTAAAATAAGAAGATATGATCGAGAATGCTGACCACCATCGACCGATGCAAAATTATGACCTCACAAAGCTCTAGCGAAGTATGGATCTCAGATTTTCCAAGCTTGTGGTCGCAATTTCGGAACTTAAAAGGCGATTGTCTTTGTCGACTGGGCTCAGCTGGCGGCAAGAATGCTGGGAAAAGTATTAAGATAAACAAAGATAGAAGCCTGCCATTCAGACTGCCTTTCTTCAAACCTAGATAACCTCAGTCGATTGGATGATCTTGCAAGATTGCTTTTTACAAGTCTACTGGACAACCGAGCATGTAATAGGATTCGTCGTCTATCAATTAGGGGAATCTTTGTATCTTTCCAATGTATCTTACTACTTGTAATAATGAAAATAAATAAACCCTTTTTTATTATTCATACTGTTTTTCTTACTTGTAGATCGTATGATGTTGAATGATGAGTCATCACCGACCCAATCGGTCTTGCCTAAAAAATTTGCTTTACTTAGGTTTTTCACCAATTTATTGGTTTTAACTGTTGTAGATCGTCTTAATAGATCAATGAGTGTTTACCGACTCAATCGGTTTACTCGAAAGTTTAGGTTGTATACCAATTATTGGTTTTAACCGTTGAAGATCATTATTTATTACATCGTTGAGTGTTTACCGACCCAATCGGTTTTACTCAAAAACTTAGGTTGTATACCAATTATTGGTTTTAACCATTGAAGATCGCTATTTATTAGATCGTTGAGTGTTTACCGACCCAATCGGTTTTACTAAAAAACTTAGGTTGTATACCAATTATTGGTTTTAACCATTGAAGTTCGTTATTTATTAGATCGTTGAGTGTTTACCGACCCAATCGGTTTTACTCAAAAACTTAGGTTGTATACCAATTATTGGTTTTAACCATTGAAGATCGTTATTTATTAGATCGTTGAGTGTTTACCGACCAATCGGTTTTACTCAAAAACTTAGGTTGTATACCAATTATTGGTTTTAACCATTGAAGATCGTTATTTATTAGATCGTTGAGTGTTTACCTACCTAATCGGTTTTACTCAAAAACTTAGGTTGTATACCAATTATTGGTTTTAACCATTGAAGATCGTATGAACGTTGGTTTCTCTTTATACAGTGTTAAGAGAAAAATACGCACAAGCTTTTATTAATTGTGTAAACAAAAACACTAGACTTGAAAGAAATTAAATGAAACAAGCTATTCTAAAAATTGAAAATACAAGCTAGTTTTGAAATATTCAAATTGATCTTCAAGACCTCCAATTCTCAAGCCTATCGGCCATAATACAGTCTAAGATTTACTGCATTCCATGTTCGAGGAAGTGGAGTTCCATCCATATGAGCTATTTTATACGATCCTTTCTTGCCGACCGCAGTTACTATGTATGGACCTTCCCAATTTTGCTGTAATTTTCCCACATGTTTTGATACTTCGACCTTCTTAAGTACCAGATCACCTTCCTTGAATGAACGTATTCTTACTCTCTGATTGTAGGCCTTTTCCATGCTGGACTTAGCTGCTTGTAGACGAAGATTGGCTTTTTCCCTTAGGGCCTCACTTAAGTCTATATCATCTTTTCTCAGTTGATCATTTGTTTCTTCATCGTATAACTCGACCCTTGGGTTGGGAATAAGTGCCTCGACTGGGATGACTGCTTCCGAACCATAAACTAAACTAAAAGGTGTTTCCCCCATAGAAGCTTTCACTGTAGTTCTATTTGCCCAAACGATGCCGGGAAGTTCATCCAACCATTTTCCTTTGGCTTCATCTAGTCTCTTTTCGATGGACTTAACAATTTCTTGATTTGTTACTTCGGTCTGCCTGTTTGCTCGAGGATGCCCTACGGATGTGAAATTTTGCTGTATCCCAAACTTCGAGCATCATTCTTGGACTTGTTTTCTACCAAACTGGGTCCCAATGTCAGAAATCAAGACTATCGGGATTCCGAAACGACAGCCTATATTTTTCCAAAGAAAATTTATGATCTGGAACTGTGTTATCCGAGCGAGTGCTATACATTCAATCCATTTGCTGAAATATTCAACAGCGACCAGGACGTAACTCTTTTTCGACATGGCCATTGGGAATGGTCCTACTATATCAATTCCCCATTGGTCAAAAGGCCAACATATCGGGATTGGGTGCATTGTTTCTGCTGATTGATGGATTATGTTTGAGTGCACCTGGCAGTAATGACGATATTTCACATAATCTTTAGCATCTGAATATAAGGTCGGCCAATAATACCCAGTTCTTAGACATTTTAGCGTGAGTGCACGAGCCCCACTGTGATTCCCTGTTTCCCCTTCATGGAGATCTTTGAGGATGTTTTGGGTCTGGTGCTCGCGAATGCATTTTAGTAGGATTCTAGAAACGGATCGTCTGTATAGTTTTCCATTTATTATAGAATACCTTGGCGCTCGATATCTAATTCTCCGAGCTTCATTTTTATCACTAGGGAGAGATCCATCTTTCAAATAGGTGAACAGCGGCGTCAACCAACTATCCGCAGCCAGGTCGATGTCCATTATTTCAGCACCAGGGACAATGTCAAGATCGATCGATGGTGTTTTTGAGATTAACCAGGTAATTACCCTTTTAGACTTACCATCTCTCGTTCCCGTGAACCTTGACAGTTGATCAGCCCATCGATTTTCCTCTCGCGGGATGTTCTGAATTTCAAACTTATCAAATTTCTTAGTCAATTCTTTTACTTTGGCCAAATACTTTATCATGTTGTATTCCTTGGCCTCATACGTCCCATTGATCTGTCTTTGAATCAGCTCAGAGTCTGTTAGGACGTTCAAAGCCTTTATGTTGGCTTGTACGGCCATTTCCATTCCTGCGATTAGAGCCTCATACTCCGCTTCGTTGTTTGTTACCATAAAATTCAAGGTGATGGCATAATTCATATCTTCGCCATTTGGTCCTTGAAAGTTTATTCCTGCACCCCCACCATCTCTGCTCGACGCACCATCGACGTGCATAAGCCATACTAAATTATTAACGATTAAGATGTTATTGTTGCTTGAAGACGTCTCTTCTAGGATCGTCTTCGACTGACTGGGAGTTTCTAGGAGGAAGTCAGCAAGCACTTGGGCTTTTATGGCAGTTCGTGGTTGATATTCGATCTCATATTGCCCCAGCTCTACTGCCCATTTGATGAATCTCCCTGAGGCTTCAGGTTTTGACAAAATTTGCCTTAAAGGCTGATTGGTAAGGACGATGATTTTATAAGTTTGGAAATAGGGTCGTAATCTTCGTGCCGATGTCACCAAGGCCAAGGCAAATTTTTCGATTACCAAGTAATTCTTTTCAGCTCCTTGTAGTAACTTACTCAAATAATAGACTGGCTTGTGTTCCGAGCCCTCAATTTTAACCAAAACTGAGCTTATTGCCACCTCGAAAATCGCGATGTATATATAGAGAGGATGTCCTTCTGTAGGTTTGGCGAGCAGTGGTGGTGAAGTCAAGTATTCTTTCAGATGATCGAATGCCTGGTCGCAAGCCTCGGTCCATTCAAATGTCTTAGCTTTTCTTAAGGTTTGAAAGAATGGCAGACTTTTATCTGCCGATCTCGATATGAACCTGTTGAGGGCTACAATTTTCCCTACCAGGCTTTGTACTTGAGTAATATTCCTCGGAGGCTTCATTTATGTGATGGCACGTATCTTTTCAGGATTTGCTTCGATGCCTCTTTGATGAACTAGATAACCTAGAAATTTTCCAGATCTCACTCCAAAGGTGCATTTTAAAGGGTTGAGCTTCATTCCATATTTCCTCAAAATTTTAAAACAACGATCGAGGTGTTCGATGTGGTCTTCCTCGCTCATGCTTTTGACCAACATGTCATCCACATACACTTCCATTATTTCTCCGATCAACTCTTTGAACATCAAGTTCACCAATCGTTGGTAGGTCGCTCCAGCGTTTCTTAATCCGAAAGGCATTACCACGAAACAATCGACTCCCTGTTCAGTGACGAAGGCAGTTTTTTCTTGATCTTTTTCGTCCATGAATATTTGGTAGAAACCTTGGAATGCGTCCATCATGCTGAAAATAGCAAAACCAGCTGTGGAGTCGACTAACAGGTCGATTCTAGGGAGCGGATAAGGGTCTCTCGGACATAACTTGTTTAAGTCTGTAAAATCATTGCACATTCTCCATTTATTATCCTTTTTGTCACCCTTTGACACCAATAAGACATTACACAACCACTCAGTAAAGTGCATTTCTTTTATCTGTTTAGACATTAAAAGCCTCTCGACCTCTGCTTTTATTATTTTGTCTTTAACAGGACCGTGATTCCTTTTCTTTTGCCTGACTGGTTTTGCATTCTGATCGATCTTCAAAGAGTGGGTTATTATTCTCGGATCAATCCCCACTATATCTTTCGAGCTCCAGGAAAATACGTCCATATTCTTCCTTAAGAAGTTAACTAACATAATTTTTCCTTGTGGAGATAACTCCGTTCCAATTCTGGTGATTTTGCTTGGATCATTCTCTATAAGTTGAACATCTTTATGCTCGGGTGCACGTAGAGTCAAACCTATAGGTTATTTCCCCTTTTTATCGATCCTTTCCGTACTAGGCAACTCTGGTTCTTGAGATCTTTCCACCGAAGACCCTACCGCTTTTCTTTTTGACGGTGTTAATGGATCGACGTTCCTTTTCAAAGAGAGCGCCGTATTATAGCAATCCCAAGCCATGCAGTGATCGTTAACTATTTCGCCGACCCCTGAGATAGTAGGGAATTTTATCTTCTGATGGTAGGTCGAAACAATGGCTGGGAATTGATTTAATGCTGGTCTACCTAGAATGGCATTATATGCAAATGGCGTCTCTACTACTAGGAATTTTATCATTTTTACCACCCGATGAGGTTTGCTTCCAAGGGTTACACTCAAATTGATAGTTCCAGCTGGAATTATCTCCGATCCTCCAAATCCTATTAGTGGCGTAGCTACTCTTGGCAGAGTTATCTTCCCCAGATTCATTTGATTCAAAGCTTCGATGGCTATTATGTTAGCCGAGCTTCCGTTGTCGATCAGAATTCTTTTAACATTGAAGTCGGAGATTTTTAACGAAACTACCATTGGAAAATCAGGGTGGTCTTCGTGAACATCCCAATTCAAATTTCTGGGAACTTCACTCCCGTCGAAGCTGATTATCTATTTTTCAGAGCTCTTATTCTCGAGTGCCCATATTTCTTTAGGAGTCACGATTCCTTTTTCCAAGGATCGAGCTGTTTTTCGCCTTGCGTTCGACTATCACCCCCAGCTGGACCACCAGAGATTACATGTATGGTACCATTGATGTGATCGTTGTCGATATCATCTCTTCAAGCGCATGGTTGTCCGGAGATCTCCTGTGAGGGCTTCTATTCCTCTCCCTCCTCCTAGGACTGCGTGTCCTTTGTCTCCTTCGGTCTGTTCTGTCCACAAACTCATTCAACTTGCCTTCTTGAATTAATTTTTCCATCTCTTGCTTCAAGTGATAACAATCCTCGGTCCTATGATCGTGAGCTCGATGATATCTACAGTACAAGTCATAGTTTTTTGCCCCAGGCTTAGCTTGCGTGATTCTCTTTGCTGGGGGAATCAAGTTATTTCTTTCCAGTATCACCAAAATATCCTCTCTGGGGGCGTTTAGTTTGGTATACTCCACGTAACTTATCCGATCTCTGACATTCCTTTCTGGAGATCGAGGCCTGAGGTAGACATTAGGTCTTTTATCAGGGTTACTTCCGCTATATTCCAGTCTCTGGAATACATTTCCTTTTCGGGAAAATCGATCATAGTCCTGATAGGATAATGCCCAGCAAGCCAATGTTAATTAGCTTGTAAGAGGACTATCTTCTTATGGTTTTAATAATTAATACGACCGTTTATTTATAGTACGTAAATTAAACAATGGCCAACTTCATCTCTCGCGAACTTATCTAAGCGATTGGATGAAATCCTAAGGTCACATTCGACTATGGGACGATTCACTTCAGTACTGAGTGCAATCATGAAACAGTCTCTAAAGTCGTGATCTTAAAACCCGTTCCAAGTCATAGATTCCGAACGAGATGGGGTATCGAAGGAATCGCTAAGACTTGTACGAGTATGCATGATTCACATGGAGTGAATTTGTAGAGTTTCATGAACAAGACATTTTATGTCAGTGCATATGACTAGGTGGTTCGATAGGGGATCGAACGCATCGAACGACCCGAACAGAGAAACCCATTGTGGAAGCGCATGACGCATATCGGTGATGGGATGTTTCTCAAGTTTTATAATAGTGTACGATTTAGTCCTTAGACTTGAGGTGCTAGGGCGAATTCGGTGCATGGGTGTACGTATTTAGATTTAGGTACTGGTCACGTAGCCTGACCTTAATGTGCCTAAGTTGGATGCGTATAGTCGTGTACGCGAGTGGTTAGTACTAAGAAAGGATCTATCGACTCATCCTGATAAGGTGGGAGAATTTCCTATACGTTCTTAGATAATATGTTCCGAGGAACCTGCGGCCGCAGTCGGTGACGGATTTGGAAAGGAGTTTCCAAATTTAGCAGTCACACTGGAATTATTATCCTGAATTAGAAAGTATAGTTGTCGAGATAATTAGAGGTGTCGGTCAATTCACACACCCTAGGTCTCGGTCGGGAAATTAGTCTTTGGAAGGACTGTATGTACATGGCAATTATAAGAGGTGAGGTTCACAAGATCAATCCACCTGAAGTTGGGCTTCATGGGCTTGTGGCTAGACATCGACCATGAAGTGTGGGTACTCCTGAATTAATAAGGGAGATTAATTCTGGAGTGGTCAATTAGAAGTGTTTAATTGATCGGAGCATTTAATTGCTCATTAATTAAATCACGAAAGTCATGGGCCTACTGCCAATTGATGGTGAACCCAGAGGGTCACACACAATACAGTTGGACAGTGACAGTCATAAAAGGAAATAGTTGATTTAAGGAAGTTAAATCAAAGTTAATGAATTAAAGTGTTAATTCAAGAAGAAGAATTATTAATTAGAATATCTAATTAATTTATTAGAGTGTCTAATTAATTAATTGGATTATCTAATTAATTATGATATTAATTAAAGTGGTTAATTAATTAAATGGAAGAAGAATTTAGCATGCAATTTTCGGATTTGCATGGATAAGGCATGAGGGGCGATTTTTGGCTAGAAGATAAGTGGAAGAGTTTGTTTCTTGTTTGACAAGTGACAAATAAGAGATTTGGTTGAATTTTGTTTCCTATTGTGATAAGGAAATATTCACCAAATCTTGATGAGATATCTAATAAGAGAAGGACTCTTCTCTTATAAATATAACTCATCATATCTTCCATAAAATAATCAACCAACATACAAAGAGAACTAATCCAAGAAATAAAAGAGAGAATTTGGAGAGCTGAAAATCGTGATCAGCCCTAGCCAAAACCCAGTGCCGCCGCCGCCCTTCTTCTTCTTCTATTTCATCTGGATCTAGTTCAAGAGCTGGATCCAGTTCCAACTCTTCCTTCACTGACAAATCTCCAAGGTCTAGTTCGTAGCCTGTGACTTGGAGACGTTGCTACAATCCATCTGGTGTGGATACATTCTGGAGGTGAGACAATTGGATCACTGCATCTTGAATCAAACAAGGCAGCCGGAGGTTACCACCACCGAACCTGTGGTGAGGTATTTCGCATATCACCCCCTTTGTTTTCTATTATTGTTTGATTCAACCTATTTCACATATATAATATGGAGATCGAATTTTGGGACTGATGGGGTGCCTCGGAAAAATTTTAAATTCCGCACTTTCGTTGTTCTGACAACCGGGGCATTCCCAACAGTGGTATCAGAGCCAACTCCATTATTATTATGTGAAAAAGGCCTGAACATAATTTAATATATGATATTGGTGATTATTATGTTCTATGTGATGATTCTTGCTTGTTATGATATTATGTATGCGATTTTGAATTTCCGAAAATTAGTGGACTGTTTTTGCAAATAGCGATTTTCGAAAAACTGGACCAAAATTGAAAATTTCGTTTTCTGCATGTTTTTGGACTGAAATTGTAATTTTCTGGATTTTTTTAAAACTGGGTCGTTTTTGCAATTTTCGTAAGTGAGGGGCTGTTTTTGTTATTTACGTAAAGTTCAGGGGTCTGTTTGCAATTAAAGAAAATTTCTGGGTAGGATCTGTGAGTTCCTGTTTTCTGGACCGATTTGCAGCTGTCAAAATTTTTGGGTTTAAACTGTTAATTCCAGAAACTTGAGGGGTCAAAAATATAATTTTTGAAAGTTAAGGGACCAAACTGTAATTTTCAAAAGTTGAAAAACAGAATCTGTATTTGTGCATAAAAAGGTGTTTTTTGTTTATCCGAAAATTAATTTTATCATAATTAGTAGAGACTAAAGTAAGGATCATGTATTATTTTAAAAAGAGGTTTTAAAATAAGGAAGATAAGAAATATGTAAAACTTGTTTGCTTGTTTCTTGCTCTACGTGAACTGTTTACGTGGTTTTCGATCGCGCCGAGCCTTGACCCTAGGGTAGATGTGATTGGTTTAATTTTAATTGTGTTGTTTTTATTGGGCCTGCGAGCCTTAAAGTTTTTGGGCCACTTTAAGCCTTAAAGTTTTTGGGCCACTTTGAGCCTTTGTAATAGAATAGGGCTTTACTGTTTTAAATAGTTTAGGATGGAGGCCCATTATAAGCAAGGTGGAGGCCCAAGAAGGAATGAAGGCCATGTATGCATGGTTATTATTGTAATAGCCTAGGTCCATTAAGAACCCAATTAGATTGACCAATTGGGCCAACATCATGGCCCGATGCTGGCCCGCATAGGAGGCTCCCGATCGAAAACATACTGTGATAGCATGCATGCTAGGTGTGAATGTTTTATTTTATTTGTCGATTTATTTGTGGCTTGTATGTGATGCGCGCTAGTAATTAGATCGTAAATAAAAAGAAAAAGCATAATTAATGCGGTGAGATCTCGAGGAGAGTTTCTTCAAACTTTCAAAACCGAAAATCCCCTCTTGAATAAATATTAAGTCATATTGGGTTAACTATAAAATGAAGTTTTATAAATCCAAGCCTTCCATTAATAGGAACTAGCGTGAGTTGTCTACTTTTCGATTAAGGTGATCCAGAGTCTGGCACCCGAGGCGAAGAAAGGGACAATACGCGAAATTCCTTGATTCTTGTTTTTCTTTAAAAACTCGACAAGGGTGAGGACTGGTCTGGACATGTATATCGACCGATAACCAGTTACGGGGATTTCATGACCGGGCCCGTTGCTCATCATGATTAATGGGTTAGACTTAACGAATAGTAACATTTATGATGTAGCAGTGCTAGATAAATGTGAAAACCGAGGCAAAATAGCTTGAAGGTTGTGTAGGGACACAATTGGTAAAAGTATACCTACCTAGGGAGTTAATTGTATGGCCACGAGTCGTGGGTGCAGTTAATGTCTGCCGGGACGTCAAGACCTACTAGGAAATAGGATTTCCCGAACAATTAAAGGGGTTATTGTTTCGATAAAAATAGTGGGAGAACTTTTTCGATAAAAAGTCCAATTTTTGTTATTTATAAGTATTTTATTAAACCTGTCTGCTTATTGTTGTCTTTTAAATTGTTTATATATAGCCATTCAAAATCCACAATCATGTACGAACAAACTTTGGGACAAATCATGAGTTTTTCACTCTACGAGACAAGCATGGTTGGGTTCGACAATGTTAGAGAATTTTGTTCTTACCTAATCAAGATGATGAAACGAATCAAAAAGCTAGGCGCTGATTTGGATTAGAATGATGAGATAGAAATTATTCTCACTGGCTTGTCTGACTCATTTTCTCATTTTGTGCATCATTTGGAAATTCCGTGTGACGGGATTAAGACAAATGATTTGCGCAAGTTGTTGGACAAATATGAGAAAGCCCATCTACAGGGACTGGGTCTGAGTGAAGGAAAGGATTGCCTCTTGTGTAAGAAAGATAAAGAACTAAGGATGCTTGCTGGAAAGAAATTCCTGAAGAGAATTAACAACGGTATGACCTAGTTATTTCTTTTTGATATATGACATCTCATAGACCCTCATATCTGTAAAGTGTTTGCAGGTGATGACGGCATTCCCTTGCCCTTGGGAAGAAGGGCATTCCTTGGAAGGAGGAGGCAAGAGTTGCAACAATATATAAGGGAAAAATGCTTCAGGAGTTGGGTCGAGAAGAATCTAGACTTCACTTTTTAGCAAAGAGTTTTACTTAGTTTTTCGTCTTAGCATGAATTTTGGTTTTATTTTGTTTTTGAGTATTATTTCGAATTTTTGTACAAGACAGCATTGCTTTACCATTATGAATGGAATATTATTTATTTAAAGCTTTTACCTTGTACAAAATATTGATGCTTTACCATTATGAATGGAATATCTTTAAAGCATATAAATGAATCAATGATAATTAAAACTTCAAGTAAATTATATGCTAAATCGAGAAAAGTAAAACAACAAGATAATCACCCACATACTTGAAATGCACTTTTTGGACATATTTCCAAAAAGAAGGATTCGAAAGATTGATTTCATTTGAGACTCTTGAAACATAGAACTTAGATGAATTCGCATCTTACGAATCTTGTCTCAAAGGAATAATGACCAAAATAAAGTTTGCTAGGCATTCTAAGCATATCAACCGAATGGATTTGATCTATAAGGACAAACGTGGAGAACTAAAAGGTTAGTTCAAAAGGACGTTACTTCAAATATACTTGCGATTTTAAATCGTCAAAACATATGAGTACTTGTGAAGTACAGTTCTAAAACTATTGAAGTGTTCAAAGAAGTTTTAGAAATGAAGTAATTAAGAGCATAATGTTGAAACCGTTTGATCTAATCAAACTGGCCGCAACATAAGCTATAAATTCCTCGATTATCTAAATGAGAATAGAATTCTCATGGAGTGAATTAAGTAGAAATTGAGCTTGGTTAGACTTAGTTCATTTCACGATAAGACTTCGCTGAACTTCCTTGTTTACTTTTGGGGATAGCCTCCCCTGACTCTTCAAAAAGGGATACTTAGGCTAGTACCTTTCGAAGTAAGTCCTTACACCGCCATACCATATATAATATGGCATAATACCCTTGCACGACAAATTGGATGGTAGATCCAATTCACGCAAATTTGTGGGATATCCAACGAAATCCATTGGATACCTGTTCTACGACAATAAGAAACAATAGGACAATTGTTTCTCACAAGTACCCGTTCCTCTGTTGATGAATTCTTCGTCAAAGGAAATAGGGAATGTCATGGAACTTGATGAAGTCCGAGTTCTGGACCCATCCCCACAAACAGTGGGAGCAAATCCTAAACCTACTGAACCAAATTACGCACAAACACTTCGTAATTCAAATCAAATTCGTAAGGAACTCAAAATTCCATTTTACGAAATTGATGAATTGGATATTGATCCAAGATTACAAAGAAACTATGTTTGACATAGACTCAGGGATATGGCATGAGGCCATAAGATCCGAAATGGAAAGGTTCAACTTGTTTGACTCGCTTAATGGCGGAAGGTTATTCTTCAAAAGCTTTTTAAAGACTAATGTAGATACCTTCTCTCCGTTTTTCAACGTCAAAAATCCATTTCGAAACTATTAGCCATAGAAGGGTGGTTTGACTACCAAAATATGACTATTGGATATGAATCCTGCCTCTCGCAATTGGAAATTGATGAGAAGATCTTTATTCAAATCCAAAGGTCAATCTATGACTTTTAACAGAAATCCCAAACTTGGAATATGCGACTTGATAAGATGATCAAGACTGTTGACTTTGTCAAAAGGCATATAGATTCCAACTGTGCAAAAGAATCAGTGGGAGCATAGTAAAGTTCGTAACAAAACATGACGACGTTCTGATTATCAAGGACGATATCAGAATATCAAGCGCAGACGAAAGCGTGTCTTTCACGAAAATTCTCCATGATAAGATTTGGGAATTACATCTCACGTATTGGCAATACGTATCTATAGAGATAGAGCGAAGTAGATGTTACAATTCTCCAAATATAAGTACATAGACTAATTATTGAATGAATTCAATATGGAAGAATCCAAGGAAGGATTAGTTCCAATGAGATGCAAAATCTCTCTTTCTTATTCAATGTGCCCTACATATGATAAGTAAAGAAGAGGATGTCTCAAAAGTCTTATGCTTAGGCATTTGATCGCATGTAGCATGCAAAGTCTTGTACTAGACCTGACTGAACACATGCTGTGATTTTCACGAGCTACTGTTAGTCAAACACCAGTAAGGGACACTGGACTGCCGTAAAGCAATCCTCGAAGATAATTAAAGGATACATTGCTGGTATGCGGTAGTAGTGGAGGATTAAGACTCGAAGGATTAAGTGATTCGAGTGTTTCAAGTCTGATGTGGATGATTTATTCTGTCTCGATGGAACAGAGGTAAATTGGAATAAACCCCAATAGTCTACCACTGCCAACTCAAACAGAATATATATCGCAGCATGGGATGCAGCAGAAGAAAGTGTTTAGATAAGAAAACTCATCCAACAATTGGATGTAATACCTAGCATAGCAAAAGCCTATCGTTATCTTCACTGATAAAATAGGGCAATTGCTCAATGAAAGGGAATCGAGATCACACCAAACGATCTGAACACAAAAACCATATGATTAGATAAATCATAGATAGTTGAGACACGTAGAAGGGTTACGTCATCTCAACAGACAACTTAGCAGATCCACTAGTAAAGTCTATATCGCAAAAGGGTTCGAAGGACATCTTGATAAGATGGGTCTTAGAAATATTGTGATTGGCTTTAGGGCAAGTGGGAGATTGATAGGATAATGCCCAGCAAGCCAATGTTAATTAGCTTGTAAGAGGACTATCTTCTTATGGTTTTAATAATTAATACGACCGTTTATTTATAGTACGTAAATTAAACAATTGCCAACTTCATCTCTCGCGAACTTATCTAAGCGATTGGATGAAATCCTAAGGTCACATTCGACTATGGGACGATTCACTTCAGTACTGAGTGCAATCATGAAACAGTCTCTAAAGTCGTGATCTTAAAACCCGTTCCAAGTCATAGATTTCGAACGAGACGGGGTATCGAAGGAATCGCTAAGACTTGTACGAGTATGCATGATTCACATGGAGTGAATTAGTAGAGTTTCATGAACAAGACATTTGATGTCAGTGCATATGACTAGGTGGTTCGATAGGGGATCGAACGCATCGAACGACCCGAATTGTGGAAGCGCATGACGCATATCGGTGATGGGATGTTTCTCAAGGCTTATAATAGTGTACGATTTAGTCCTTAGACTTGAGGTGCTAGGGCGAATTCGGTGCATGGGTGTACGTATTTAGATTTAGGTACTGGTCACGTAGCCTGACCTTAATGTGCCTAAGTTGGATGCGTATAGTGGTGTACGCGAGTGGTTAGTACTAAGAAAGGATCTATCGACTCATCCTGATAAGGTGGGAGAATTTCCTATACGTTCTTAGATAATATGTTCCGAGGAACCTGCGGCCGCAGTCGGTGACGGATTTGGAAAGGAGTTTCCAAATTTAGCAGTCACACTGGAATTATTATCCTGAATTAGAAAGTATAGTTGTCGAGATAATTAGAGGTGCCGGTCCATTCACACACCCTAGGTCTCGGTCGGGAAATTAGTCTTTGGAAGGACCGTATGTACATGGCAATTATAAGAGGTGAGGTTCACAAGATCAATTCACCTGAAGTTGGGCTTCATGGGCTTGTGGCTAGACATCGACCATGAAGTGTGGGTACTCCTGAATTAATAAGGGAGATTAATTCTGGAGTGGTCAATTAAAAGTGTTTAATTGATCGGAGCATTTAATTGCTCATTAATTAAATCACGAAAGTCGTGGGCCTACTGCCAATTGATGGTGAACCCAGAGGGTCACACACAATACAGTTGGACAGTGACAGTCATAAAAGGAAATAGTTGATTTAAGGAAGTTAAATCAAAGTTAATGAATTAAAGTGTTAATTCAAGAAGAAGAATTATTAATTAGAATATCTAATTAATTTATTAGAGTGTCTAATTAATTAATTGGATTATCTAATTAATTATGATATTAATTAAAGTGGTTAATTAATTAAATGGAAGAAGAATTTAGCATGCAATTTTTGGATTTGCATGGATAAGGCATGAGGGGCGATTTTTGGCTAGGAGATAAGTGGAAGAGTTTGTTTCTTGTTTGACAAGTGACAAATAAGAGATTTGGTTGAATTTTGTTTCCTATTGTGATAAGGAAAGATTCACCAAATCTTGATGAGATATCTAATAAGAGAAGGACTCTTCTCTTATAAATATAACTCATCATATCTTCCATAAAATAATCAACCAACATACAAGAGAACTAATCCAAGAAATAAAAGAGAGAATTTGGAGAGCTGAAAATCGTGATCAGCCCTAGCCAAAACCCAGTGCCGCCGCCGCCCTTCTTCTTCTTCTATTTCATCTGGATCTAGTTCAAGAGCTGGATCCAGTTCCAACTCTTCCTTCACTGACAAATCTCCAAGGTCTAGTTCGTAGCCTGTGACTTGGAGACGTTGCTACAATCCATCTGGTGTGGATACATTCTGGAGGTGAGACAATTGGATCACTGCATCTTGAATCAAACAAGAAAGCCGGAGGTTACCACCACCGAACCTGTGGTGAGGTAATTCGCATATCACCCCCTTTGTTTTATATTATTGTTTGATTCAACCTATTTCACATATATAATATGGAGATCGAATTTTGGGACTGATGGGGTGCCTCGGAAAAATTTTAAATTCAGCACTTTCGTTGTTCTGACAACCGGGGCATTCCCAACAAATCCATGGCTTTTGGCATTGGGGGTTTGTCAGGTTTCCTTGATCCTGAAGTGGAGGCTTTATTCTTGTTCTTATCTTTAATCGAATTAATTTCTTCCTGAGTCATATACTTGGCAGCTAATGTCATGATTTCGGCGAAGGTTCGAGGCTGCTTCCGACTTAAGGCGTTGCCAAATTGCCTATTTTTCGTCAGGTCGAACAAAATTGATATGATATAGTCAATGTTTGGGGAGTAGATCTTTAACAATTCAACATTGAACCTCGCCAACCAACTTCTTAGGGATTCTCCTTCCTGTTGTATAATAGTTCCAAGTAGCTCATGGGGAGCTTTTGTCTTTTTTGGCTAGCGAACTGTTGTTCTAGTTTGTTTCACAATTCTCTAAAACTGAAGATCGAATTAGATGGCTGTTTTCCGAACCAATCCAATGCTAATCCCTCAAAGGTTGTCATCATTAATTTCGCCGTGTACTTCGCTGAATGAGCGTATAAGTTCATTATGTTTGTGAAGCTAAATAAATAGTCGCTCGGATCACCAGTTCCGTCATATCTGGGAAGTCGAGTAGGTAAAGGCCCCGAGGCCTGTGTCTCTCTAATTTCTAGGCAGAATGGGGAACATGCTGCTATACTATCCTGGACTTCTCTGGAACGGGGCCAGGGTTGTCTCATAGTTAATAACCTTTGTTCCAATCGTTCCTCCACCATTCTCTCAATATCCCTTTAAGAGAATCTTCTAGTCGCTCGCCGATCGATAATTGGGGGCTCCACCTCATCGTCGATCTGAATAACCGTTTTTTCTCTAGATAAATATGGTTCAGGACGAGCATTAGCTCTTGCCTGATTACCTCTTCGACCAGGATGCCTTTCAACGGCGTTTGGTGGAGAGATTTGGGATCGTTGATCCCCTTCTGGGCTCTCCGCTTCAGCCGATACTCGATCGTTGTCCCTTCGAGGTCCCCTGATATTGTTCACCGGCCTAGATGGCTGAATTGGGGCAGCCTCTGGGACAGCCGTTTCTGGTCCTGGTGCATGTAAGATTTCTGCACATAGCGAGCTTACAAGTTGAGCCATCTTCTTTAACTTTTCTTGATCGGCCGGTAGTGGGGGAGGAGGGACGTATCGAACAGGTGAGTTAGGGGCCCTGCTCCTGCTAAGAGTTTGTCGTCCTCCTGTGTTTCGGTTATCATCTGCGTTTGCCGTAACATGCCCATCCATAAGTTCTAAATCTTGACGATCAGCAGGAAGCTGCATATTATTAGCGCTGACTCTTTGGGAATTTTCGGGCAGACATTCTATAGCACGGGGAGGCTGGGAAGTTGTGCTTTTTCCTGCGTTATGCGTGCTTTTCCTTGGATTGACCATTATTCGATCGAGCAATTAACCTGCCCCACGGTGGGCGCCAACTTATTTGGCCTAATTTCGTCTTAGGTTTAATCTCAGTATATTTTTAAGAGAACAACTTTATATTTTAGGGGTTTGGTTAAAGTACTCAGGATGGTGCAATTCAAGAATCGTATCAAATATTGTAAACACATAAACAAGTATAAGAGAGGAGAACAATTGTATTATTATTGATAGGTTAAATTCTGGATCCTCAATACAATGTAAAACTTAGTATTTATAATGAATATCATATCCTAACATAACTAGGAGTCCTGTTAGGCCTAGGAGTCCTGCATGGACTAGCAGTACCGCATGGCCCAATAAATCTCCAGGATCGGTCTTCAGGTCGATCAGATGCATTAAGGCTGGTCGAGCCGATCTCGTAAAAATACTTATCCCAGCTTCATAGGTCGGATCGATTTCGAATTGGCTCGGGAAGTACCATCCGATCATAGGTGTAAAATAGCCCTCATCATCCTCGATGGACTCCCCCTCCCCTTCAATCAATGGAGATTCCCTAACACGGCCGCATAAACACCCAAGAAGTATGATTGGTCAGGTCTCTTAAATGCACGGAAATAGTGGAGAGTTACAATTTACCCTATCACCGATCCGAATTCAATATTGAAATTCAAAGGCTATCGATGAAAGGCAATCCCGTTCCCCAAAAAGTCTAAAAATAGAGGCCTCTTGTCAATGTGAAAATGGACACCCTCCAACACAACAACTCTCACTCTCTACGAGTCATTCAAGCATACATGCCATCAATGACTTGCTTCTAAGCTCCACAATGTGGACTTCGCACTCATCTTGGCTGATCATAGTTTATGGTAACTTGCACCCCTTTTATTTTTTTTTAAAATGAATCATTAGTTTGTAATATGATAGGATATTGGTGATTTAAACACTGTTTATATAACAATCTCAGTAGATTAATGTGTATTCTGACTGTTAATCAATAAATCGTTCTAGTGTTCATATCTTTACTATTTCAGTTACTATTGCAACACATACACACACACCCATAGATTGCACGACCATCACTGGTTCAACGTATAATACGATCCCTCTGAACACCCACCTTTTAGAATATATTAGACACTAGATAATTCAAAGTTCTGCGGACAGACATACATTTAGAATCATCAAGGAGCAATAGTTTGGATTGTTCCATCAATCGATTGTCTTAGGTTTCACATAGGTGCACTGCTCGACAAACAATTTTCGTTAGTTACGTTGTACGTTGTTCGTCAAATGTATTGGCATGCTCGCGCATTAGATTTCTATCTCCAAATCGCCGATAGGACATAGCGGAGATTTCCAACCAAACATGTTTTGTCCAACGCCCAGTGGGACAGTGTCAGTCGGTTTATTATCATTCAGTCAATTTTATCGCTCAATCGTTACCCTCCTCTATACTAACCAACCATGGGTCGAGATTCGATTATCACAAAGGATAATTGAGGAAGAATTCCCTTTGGCACCGCTTTCGAGCATGGTGGTCATGGTGAAGAGGAAAGACCAAATATGGTCGACAATGTAGAAGTAGACAACTCAACACGCGAAGTTGAAGGAACACGCGAAGTTCAAGAGAAGCCACGAAGAACATAACGAGATGATGGCTTCATTCAGACACTCTAACGAGGTCATCATATGGTCTATCAAGAGGCTAAATGAAACATCGCCTAGAAATGATGAGAGAGTGTCCGCGTTGGCCATGGAGTTATTGGCCATAAGGGAATCATTAAACATAAGCCCTCGCAGAGGAGGCCTTAGAGCAAAAATGTTCGAAGATAGGCGTGCAGGAAAAGCTCCAGTTGATTTTATCGAATTTCGTTAGACTAAGTAAAATCATTAAAGTAATAAAACAGATCCACAAAGATGGATAACTGGAGCATTATTGAACATGATTGATATGGGTTACAATGAATATAGGGCCTGACCAAACTACTCAGGATGGCACAATACAAAGAACATGCTATATGTATGTTATATCGAGCTATAGTACCGAACTAGAATAATTCTGATAAGATGAATGCCAGAGGTTCCAAGTGTCAGAAGCCCCCCTCTTACATTAATTATTCTTATATTTATAGGCTAATATGTGTTTCCCTAATAAAATAGAATTCTAGAGCCCATAGGAGTCTTTGTACGGCTCATGACCTACTTGTAGCGAGTCCTGACCAGCTGGGGGTGTCATATGAGGCGTCAAGGTATACTTCTGCTAGACTCGATCAATAATAATGAGGACCGATAGAGATTGAAGCGTTCCAGATCAAACTCGATCAGGTCAAAGAATTTGACCTGGCTAAATACGAAATAGCCCCCATCAGTACTCCCCTACTTCTCAAGTGACAGTGTAGCTGTAGCTCGGAGAAGTAAAATTATGCCTTTGAACGGCTTCCTAATGTATATCGGACATGCCTCGTTAAAAACCTTGCTCGGAAAAACCCATTGGGAAAAAAGAGTACATATATGTTGAGATATACAAATAGTTGAAGTAGATATGATATATGCTAGTAGCTCCTTATCGTTCCATAATTTCTTCAAGGGCTGGAGTTGTAGTTTTCCAAGGTGAGAAAAACGAATCGTCACATCCTTATTTGTAGAATACTTGCGAATTATTCCGACCTCGATGTTATTGGATATTTGAAATCGACGACACTATATTGATCGATTAGTTTATGTCGTACGTATATAAGCAAAGAGGTATATCGCTGAGCGTATACCGAACCGTTGATTTTACTCCATTCAAAATTGTTAGGATTGTATACCAATTATTGGTTTTAATCCGTTGCAGATCGATGGTCGTAGTGAACGTAGATTGTAGATCGAGCTTTTCCGATCGACGGTTCATGCTCATAAGATTGAAATTTTTATCAACTTAATGGTTCTATTTCTTATTTTCAATCAAGAGTTTATACCAAATTAATGGTTTTACTCATTATTTTCGATCATGGAGTTTATACGAAAAATGGTTTTACTCCCATTTTTCGATCAAGAGTTATCAACAGATTTTGCTCTCGTTAATTTCGATTCTCAGGACGAACAAAAGTTCTTGCCTGATTTCAATCACAGAGTTATATCAACAGATTTTACTCTTGTTAATCTATCTTCTTTTTATTTCCGAGCATAGAGTTATATCAAAAGATTTTACTCATTACTCTTCCCGATTGTATAATAACTAATGGTCTAATCCTTGTAGATCGATAACTGAGTGTTTACCGAAAAACGGTTTTACTCATACTCTTCTGGAATGTGTACCAGCTTAATGGTTTTATTCCCTGCAGTAATGAGACTGGAGTTAAAAAATGAGCAGAAATGGAGATCGTAACAATTTAAATGCAAAGTGAAATTAAAAAACATAAGCCTTTTTCATGAATAGCTAAGCAAAAACGAAGTCTAAAATAAAAAACTAAAAGTACTACATAAAAAATAAAGTCTTACTTTCTATAATAACGGAGTAAATTCACTGAGTAGTTTTTATTCCCTTTTCGGTGCTTGATCTCCATTGTTCAGTTTCTGAAAAGCATGGCTCTTTTGATGCGAGCGGTCATAATCTGCAGGATTCGGGATCGGGGCCCTGTCGAATTTCTTCGGCCCCGAACCTTTCATCTTATTTTGATCCTTGATCAAATTCATCTCTTCTTGAGTCATATACTTTGAGGCCATCATCATAATTTCCGCGAACGTTCGCGGCTGGTTCCTTCAAAGGGCATTGCCGGCTGGTTCCTTCAAAGGGCATTGCCAGACTTCTTATTCTTGTTAGGTTGAACAAGATTGAGATGATATAATATATGTTCGAAAAGTCGATTTTCAATAGTTCTACATTAAATCTTCCCAACCAATTCCTCAACGATTTGCCCTCGAGCTGATCCCCAAATAGCTTATTGGAAGCTTTTGCCTTTTTCGGCTGGCAAATTGTTGCTGTTGTTTATTGCACAACTCCTTGAAACTGAATATCGAGTTCAGAGGTTGCTTTCCAAACCAATCCATTGCCAGACCTTCGAAAGTAGTTACCATCAATTTTGCAATGTATTCCGACGAGTGAGCATATAAGTTCATTATGTTCGTGAAACTGAACACATAATCATGTGGGTCTTATGTCCCATCTTACCTCGATAAACGACCTGGTAAAGTTCCCGAGGCTGTAACTTCCCTGATTTCTTGACAGAACGGCGAGTAAGTAGCTATGCTATCTTGCACTTCTCGAGATCGAGGCCAGGGTTGTCTTTGCACAGCTAAACACTGTCGTACTCGCTCCTCGACCATCCTCTCGATATCTCTTTCTGAAAATCGTCTAGTGGCTCTGTTATCAGTGATCGGAGTTTTGATACTATCATTGATCGGAATAATAGTACGCTCTTTAGACTGGCGTTGTTCGGGACGAGCAAAGGCTCTTGCCCGAGCATCTCTCTGTTTTGGTCGAACATTAGTTTTCGCTTGCCTTGCTTGGCCGATTCGCTCAGAATTGTGAGTTTTCTGATCGGCAGCAGGGCTATCACCCTGATTGGAGTTTCGATCGGGTTCGTGTTGAGATCTCCTATAGAAAATAGGTCTTTGAGGAGGTTGAGTGGGATTCACTTCTGGCCCGATCAGATCTTGCGTAGGTTTTTGTAGTATTTGATTGCAAAACTCGCTCACCAGTTGAGCTAACTATTTTAGATGTTCGTCATGCGAGGCTAGAGGCGGTGGGATGGTTTGAGTTGGAGGATTCAGTGGGGTATTTTGGTCGGGGACCTGATGATTCAAGGAAACCTGCTTGTTTGTCTCGGTATGACGAGCTGCCGCGTGACTTGATTCTTCTGGCCTTTCCAGATCTGTGCGATGGTTGCTACTGTTTCTGACAGAATCATCAGGTCGATTCCTGGCGACAGAGGGATCTTGTGATGACTGGTTTCTTCCCGTGGTTCGAGTACTTTTTCACGGAGGATTCCTCGGATTGACCATATTTCGTTCGAGTAATTGACCTAGCCCTCGGTGGGGGCCAACTGATTTTACCGAATTTCGTTAAGCTAAGTAAAATCAATAAAGTAATAAAATAGATCCACAAAGATAGATAATTAGAGCTTTATTGAACATGATCGATATGGGTTACAATGAATATAGGGCCTGACCAAACTACTCAGGATGGCGCAATACAAAGAATATGCTATATGTATACTATATTGAGCTATAGTACCGAACTAGAACAATTCTGATAAGCTGAATGCCAAAGGTTCCAAAAGTCAGAAGCCACGTCTTACATTGATTATTCTTATATTTATAGGCTAATATGCGTTGCCCTCATAAAATAGAATTTTAGAGCCTATAGGAGTCTTTATAAGGCCCATGATCTGCTTGTAGCGAGTCCTGACCAACTGGGGGTGTCAAATGAGGCATCCATGTATACTTCTGCTAGACTCGATCGATAATAATGAGGACTGATCGAGATTGAAGCGTTCCAAATCGAACTCGATCAGGTCGAAGAATCCGACCTGGCTAAATAAGAAATAGCCCCCATCACCATCGACCAATCATGGTCAAGACAATAATAACAACAATGGCAATAGCAAAGGCTCGAGGGCGGTGATCCCATGGACGGGAAATCCTTCCAGGTAGGGCTGAGCACGGTTCGATAAACTGACCGAACCGAACCGAAATTTTGGTCCGGACCATTTATCGAACTGAAATTTCAGTTTGGTAAACAGTTCTCGCCCGAGAATTGGCCCTTGGGAGCGGTCGGTTCTCGGTAATACCGGTTGGTTTACCTAACCGAATTGATTGGACTGAATTTTTTTTTTATAAATTAGTGTTTTCCAATTATGACTTTGGAGATTTATAGCTTTTATGTTTGAATGGTTTGTATAAACTTAAGATTAATTTTCAAAATAATTTACCTCTTTGTACTTCATTAAAATTATTTTATGTTTGAATGGTTTGTATAAAATTTGGTGATATATTGAATGTTGTGCAATAAATAGAAGGGAGGGGGGCGCTTTTTTGTATGATTTGTGTGTTGTAAGATTTTTTTTGTATGTTGTGCAATAAAATTGATTTTTTTATTTAAAAAAATAATAAAAAATTGAAATTTTCGGTTCGCCAAACAGTTCGCGGTCTGAAAATTACCGAACCAAAAAAATATCGAAGTTCGTTCTGGTTCGGTTCGATTTTTACCGAATGCTCAAGTCTACTTCCAGGTCTAACCAACCCCCATGTTGGTCCCAAAAGTGGTCAAATGAGGTCTAGAGAGGGGGGACGGGTTGGGATTCAGTAAGATAAACAGCCCTTTAGGCAGCGGAAATTAAAATTTTTAAGGACCTCTTAGATGAATCTTGCCAGGATACAATCTGGATGTATATATATGAATATATATAACGAAGATAAAACTTTGTCACAAAGTTATACATGTCTCCTTGGAAATCCGAGCCCAGAAAAGTGGATGCGTTTCTCCCTTTCTTTTGCACCTTTGATCCCAAGATATTATAGCGCCCCACGTGTTGCGCCTCTACGGGTTGATACACGACAATATCACGAAAACCTTAATAATCCTAATCGGCTAGAACATATAAATTATTAAGATCTAAAACTAGAGAATAATTGGGAGCAAAAATCAAAAATCGAGAACTCCTCTAGTGAGAGGAAGTGTTCGGCCGAAATAAAAAGAGAGAGGGAGAGAGAGAATTTTGCAAGACTTGATTTTCTTGTGTGTTTGATATTCTATATGAGATATGATATATATTCTAATATATACATAGATATCTCATAACTCCTAATCCTAAAAGGAATAGGACTTCAAGTCTTATCTTTTCTCCTACATGGGCCATGGACTTTTAATTGGAAGACTAAGTCTTCTAATTAATTAATGGCCCATTCTAATTAATTATTTGAGGCTTTATTTAATTTCCCAATTAATCAATTACTCTCTCATTTAATTAAATTAGACTCCAAGCCTAATTAATTAAATATCTCGAATTAATTAAATCTAATTTAATTAATTAACTTACAAATTAAATTCCAATTTAATTTATAATTTCGATCCAATTCCAATCGGATCTCGTCTGCTCCAATTGGGTCGACCCAGTCGCTTCAGTTGTTCTTCATTTCCTTGCTTTCGCTTCATGTGTATTGTGTAGGCCCCCGTAGGTTCACCACATAATTGGCCGTGGGTTATAATTAAATATTTATTTAATTACTCGAGTATTAAATACTCTAAATCAATCGAACACTCTGTCGACAGATAATTCCAAAATTAGAACCCCTGCCAATTTAGGAATTCTCCCACACTCCACGGTCGATGTCTGGCCACAAGCCCATGGAGCCCAATCACTGGTGAATTAATTCAGTGAACCTTTAAACATTTACAATTTCCATATACGACATGATTTCTCCATCAATCGATCTCCCAGTCGAGACTTAAGGGTATGGACTTTTCACTCGTCTTGATGTTATGCACTCTGTTCTCGAAATAATTCTCTTTGACTTAATCTTTATGAGCTACTTTCGTAAAGTCGTCAGATACCTCGGCCGAAGGTTTTATCAGAATTAATTTCTCACAGAAATCCATAGGAGAATTTCCCAATCTATCAGGTCGAGTCAATGGATCATTTGTTGATGATATGAACTTGCAAACGAGTTCCCCTATGCCCAACGTGAATCCTCAGAGACCTTCTGGTAATCTCCAGTCGATCGGAACTCATATCAAAGCATAGACGTTCTTGCACCAGATAAACCCTATCTATCACCTCAAGTATTAGGGATCGTTCCTCGTATACTATTGCAAATAGGAATAACTTCGACCCCGATATGCAACTACCGCTTCCATGGTGAGTTATTTTCTAATTGGGGTATTCAGTGCACTTGCCTTCTCAGCAAGTCACCCACTTCTGTGTATCGACTATCCCAGTCACGCTCGTGGACCCCAGCGTCCTCCAGTTCATCGGAGTATACACATCAGTGAGAGTCTAATTGAATCCAATGGTGTCCTTTCTCAAATGGATTCTACGACTCTTTAATATGTTCTAGATTACGGCCTTGGAGATCAGTCCACGGGTTGTCCCATAGCCCTGTGATCTAAGGACTTCTATCCTTATGCTTAGATAATTGTTACATAAGATAAAGTTGACCATTTATAATAAAGTGCATTTATTAATCTAAATTGAATAGTTACTTTATTTAATACTATAAATCGCAGCCATACAGTTGGCTTGCCGGACACTATTTCTATCAGGGGGTGAATAGACCTCTAAACTTTTAAAACTTTTCTCTAACTTTTCTGTCAGCAAGGTAAGCTGATCTTACTCGTGAGACTACCATGTTGATTTAGCACTTAGCAGATTCAGCAGAGTCGACCACTCTTCTGATTCAACTTATCTGTTTCAGATACATTCAGAGTTTCAAAACTTGTATGCAGCGGATTTTAGCAAGTATGTTTTTCAAACAAGTTTCTCTTCAAAGTTTTACCCCAGTTTTATAAATTCCTCTTTTAAAAGCTTTGTCTTTTAAAGGTTTGTTTACTTATAAAAATGTGCCAGTTAAAAACAAGTAATCAACACACAGTAATTTTTATAGTGGTTATATAGACACAAAGTCTTTTAGTCCACTCTTCTAAATCATACAGATTTAGGTTCCACTAGAAACACTAAGTTACTTGTACTTGAGCTTTTACAACAAATGGCAAGCCTCAATAGAACACTCAGCTCTCAGGTAGATCACTTAGAAAATCCTATTCTAAAGCACTCAGCAACTAGAACACTTATGCTTTACAACAAATGATAAGCCATAAGTAAGAACTCTATGTTCACTCTCGGAAAATCACACAGATTAACCTTGCTCACTTAATATAGGAAACCACTCAGACGACCTATACTATGAAGTTATATCACTCACAAAGATGGATATAAACTTCTCACACTTTACAGTTGAATGTCACTCAGACAGACAAAGGTTTGATCTTTGTTCTTCAACAATTCGCTCCGTCAACAGATGACTTCGCTTATGATCAGACGACTCAACTGATGGATCTTGCTTTAAGGATATGATCTTGAATTGTGCAAGTCTCTTTTCAATCTTCAGTCCCTGGTCTATTTATACTCTCGGATTTGAAATTCTGCCTGTTGAAGATAGGCGAAATTACATTTTAATCCTGAGCAACGGTCTTCTTTCTGACGGCAGCTTTTGCAGACTTTTCACTGTACATTCTGCTGTACGGATATCTACTTTATGTCAGTCGCATTTAATGCACTCAGCTTGTTACCGTTGATGAGCTTACTGACCGACTTCACTTCTCTGATGGGATTACTCTGCTGATGGCTACTCTGCTGATTCAAGAATGAACATATCTATCTTGACTCGGCTGATGATAACCAATCTGATATTCACTGATCTGATATCCCACTCTGCTGATTCGGTCGCATAGCTTCCAGACCGTGAGATAGGTTTCACTAAGCTTTTCGGTTCTTAATTGATGACTACTCTTTTGACCTTTTTAATCTTCAAAACCATTTTGACCTTTTTGTCATCTTCAAAACCTTCTCCAATACCAACCAACACCCCAATCTTCAGCTATCGCCAAAGATCAATTTGTAATCGGACCGCCTCTTTCCATATAAATGTGAAGTTTACAAAGGAAAAAATCTCGGAAAGCAGAATGTGAAGTTTACAAAGGAAAAATCATGGAACTAGAAAAGATCATATATACTCATGATAAGTCGTCTGTTGCATCAGTAAGCACATCTATTGAACAGAGAATACCTTTAGTAAAAGAAAATTTAGAACTGAACCGAACTGAAAAATTTATATCTGCTGATAACAATAATGTTATCTTGTATGTTTAGACTGCTAAGTCTACTTAACCAGAAATAGAGAAAAAGGAAAAGATATCTCCAAAGGCTAAAAAGGGTAAAGAGCCTACGGTTGAAAAACAGACTAGCAAAGCTAAACAGCAGAGTAGTCCTAAGAAGTCTGCTTATAAGAGCAAACTAACCAGACTAATAAATCTAAGTCGTCTATTAAAGAGCAAGTAAGAAATAAACCAAAGAAGCAAAGAACTTATAATAATGATGCTTGGTATGGAAATGAGTCTTATTATGTGCAACCTGCTTATTCATCATATTATGCTACACCTCATTATCCACCTTACTATGCTGCTTATTCTGCTCATCATCCGATGCATGCTTATCATGCTTATCATGCACCGTACCCTGCTTATGAGCATTACTCTCATCATAATAATTATCATGAACATATGCATACTGAAACTTATGATGATTCAAGAGTAAAGAAATCACCACCAAACTCTACTGAACCTAAGAAGCCTAAGGTTTCCAAATCTTGGGTTATCAAATGTTATATTAATCCGCTAGGACCCTCTCAATAAAGGGTACCTAAAACAATTTTGTTTTTGTTTTGTAGGTTAGGATTAGGAGTAGGAGTAAAGTAGAGAAGAAATGGTACTTGGACAGTGGATGTTCGAGGCACATGTGTGGTGACATACATGAACTGACTGATGTTGCTGCCGTAGATGGTCCAAATGTTACTTTTGGATACAGCAAAGAAGGCAAGATTGTTGCGTGTGGGAAGCTTATCAAAGGAAACATTGAGATATATGACGTCTCATATGTTAAAGGCCTAAAGTACAATCTGCTGAGCATAAGTCAATTTTGTGACAAAGGATTTTATGTTATCTTCTCATCAGATAAGTGCTATGTAGAGCAAGTTGGAACCAAGAACGTGATATTATCTGGAAGAAGATAAGGAAACATCTATATAGTTGACTGGAATTCTATGGATAAGAATTCTAATGTTTGTTTGGTGGCCTCTACACAAAGTGAAATCAGTTGGCTATGGCACAAAAGGATGAATCATTTGAATTTCAAGACCATCAACAGATTAATCAAGAATGATTTGGTAGAAGGAATTCCAAAGACAGTCATGAGCAAAGACAAGCTGTGTGACGCATGTCAAAGGGTAAACAAGTGAAATCAACATTCAAAAGCAAGAAGCACCAATCTTCAACCAGAATTTTGGAGCTACTTCACATGGATCTGTTTGGCCCTATTGATCCTATGAGCAATGGTGGAAAGAAATACTGCCTAGCTGTTGTGGATGATTATTCAAGATTTACTTGGGTGATATTAATGAAAAAGAAAAGTGAAACCAAGGAACATCTTACCAATCTGATGGAACTGATCCAGAATGAAAAGAGCTTAAGTATATTGAAGATCAGATCAGACAGGGGCACTGAATTTACAAACTCAACTGTTGAAGAGTATTGTAACGTCAGAGTAATCAACCATGAGTACTCTGCTGCCAGAACCCCTCAACAAAATGGAGTTGCTGAAAGGAGAAACAGAACTCTACAAGAAGCTACCAGGACAATGATAGCTGAAGCAAAACTGCCTCAAAGATTCTGGGCAGAAGCCACAAATACAGCATGTTATACCCAGAACAGATGCATGATCAACAAGAGTCAAAATAAAACACCTTATGAACTGTGGAACAACAGGAAACCTAATATTCATTATCTTAGGATATTTGGTTGTAAATGTTTTGTTTTGAATAATGGGAAAAATCACCTTACTGCTTTTGCAGAGAAGGCTGATGAAGCTGTTTTTGTAGGTTACTCTACTGTTAGTAAAGCCTATAGAGTTTTTAACAAAAGGACTTTACTTATAGAATAATCAATCCATGTAGTAACATTTCCTTTTTCAACATGGTCTCTGATGAAGTGATGTTTGTTCTCAATATGCTTAGTCCTGGAATGACTAGTAGTGTTCTGAGTAAGTGAGATTGCACTCGTATTGTCACAGTAGATAGGGATTCCACTGATCTTGAGGTTATAATCTTCTAGTTGATGCTTCAACCAGAGTATCTGTGCATAACATGCTCCAGCAGCAATGTATTCAGCTTCAGCAGTAGATATGGATACTGAAGTCTGTTTCTTACTCATCCATGAGATCAGACGACTACCTAGAAATTGACAGGTACCTGTAGTACTCTTCCTATCAATTTTGCAGCCAGCAAGGTCAGAATCTGAATATCCAGTAAGTTCAAATCATGATTCCCTTGGATACCACAATCCCAATTCTTGAGTGCCTTTGAGATACCTTAATATCCTTTTAGCAGCTAAGAGATGAGATTCCTTAGAATTTGATTGAAATCTCGCACAAACCCCAATAGAATACATAATATCAGATCTGCTAGCTGTTAAGTATAACAGTGACCCAATTATGCCTCCGTACTTGGTGATGTCAACTGATTTGCCATCTTCATCCTTGTCTAGACGAAGTCCAGTAGACATAGGAACACTAACAGATGAGCTAGTTTCCATACCAAATTTCTTTAACAGATCTTTTGTGTACTTTGCTTGATTAATAAAAATACCATCAGGTAGCTGTTTGACTTGTAATCCAAGAAAGTAATTTAGTTCTCCCATCATGCTCATTTCAAACTTGTTCTGCATCAACTTAGAGAACTTCTCACACATCTGTTGGTTAGTTGAACCAAAAATAATATCGTCCACATATATTTGAACTAACAATATATGATTATCCCATTCAATAGTGAACAAGGACTTATCTACTTTACCTTTACGAAATCCTTTAATTAAAAGAAAATCAGATAAAGTATCATACCATGCTCTTGGAGCCTGTTTCAGTCCATAGAGAGCTTTCTTCAGACGGTATACTTTGTCTCCTTGTTGATAAGCTTCAAATCCAGGAGGTTTTCAACATAAACTTCTTCTTGCAATTCTCCATTGAGAAAAGCAGACTTCACATCCATCTGATAGACAGTGAAGTTCTTGTTAGCAGCATAGGCTAAGAATAATCTGATTGCTTCAAGCCTTGCAACTGGTGCGAATGTCTCATCAAAACCAATGCCTTCTTCCTGGCAGTAACCTTTGGCAAGTAGTCTTGCTTTATTTCTGGTAACAATACCATCTTCATTCATTTTATTCCTGAATACCCACTTAGTGCCAATTAACCTTTGATGAGTAGGTCTGGGAACTAAGTACCAGACTTCATTCCTTTCAAATTGATTCAACTCTTCTTGCATTGCTTCAATCCAGTGAGAATCAATAAGAGCTTCATCAATCAACTTAGGCTCAATTTGTGAAAGAAAACTTACAAACATTGTTTCATTTGCAGTTGACCTTCTTGTTCTCACTCTATCCAATGGATCACCAATCACTAAGTCAGATGGGTGATCTCTGAGCCATCTGAGATCAGGTTGCAAATCTGGATGTTGTCCTCTTGATTGATCTTACAACACTACTGTTGGAGTCTCAGTAGTAATCTGTTGAACAGGCTCTGGTCTGTCAGCTGTTTGCAACTCCTCTGTTAGACAATCAGCAGACTGATTTTGAACAGCACTTGAGTTACCAGCTTGGTTTAGATCAGGTAGTAATATGGGAACTTATTTTTCTTTTCTTTCCACACTCAATTTCTGAAAGTCAGCAGATATTTCTGGATTAGCACTTTGATTCTTTTCAGAAGATTGGTTTGGTTCATCAAATACTACATGAATAGATTCTTCTACAAGTAAAGTTCTTTTGTTAAAGACTCTGTAAGCTTTACTAACAGTAGAGTATCCTACAAAGACAGCTTCATCAGCCTTTTCTGCAAAAGCAGTAAAGTGATTTTTCCCATTATTCAAAACATAACATTTACAACCAAAAATCCTAAGATAGTGTAAATTAGGCTTTCTGTTGTTCCATAGCTCATAAGGTGTCTTATTTTGAGTTTTATTGATCATACATCTGTTCTGGGTGTAACATTCTATATTTGTGGCTTCTGCCCAGAATCTTTGGGGCAGTTTTGCTTCAGCTATCATTGTCCTGGTAGATTCTTTTAGAGTTTTGTTTCTCCTTTCAGCAACTCCATTTTGTTGAGGCGTTCTGGCAGCAGAGTACTCATGATTGATTCCTCTAGAGTTACAATACTCTTCAACAGTAGAGTTTGTAAATTCAGTCCATCTATCTGATCTGATCTTCAATATTCTTTGACTCTTTTCATTCTGGATCAGTTCCATCCAATTGGTAAGATGTTCCTTGGTTTCACTTTTCTTCTTCATGAAAATCACCCAAGTAAATCTTGAATAATCATCCACAACAGCTAGGCAGTATTTCTTTCCATCATTGCTGATAGGATCAATAGGGCCAAACAAATCCATGTGTAACAGCTCCAAAATTCTGGTTGAAGATTGGTGCTTCTTGCTTTTGAAAGTGGACTTCACTTGTTTACCCTTCTGACAGGCGTCACAGAGCTTATCTTTGCTCATGACTGTCTTTGGGATTCCTTCTACCAAATCATTCTTTATTAATATGTTTATGGTCTTGAAATTCAAATGATTCATTCTTTTGTGCCAAAGCCAACTGATTTCACTTGGTGTAGAAGCCACCAAACAAACATTATAATTCCTGTCCACAGAATTCCAGTCGACTACATAGATATTTCCTTGTCTTCTTCTAGATAAGATAACCTTCTTTGTTCCAATTTGTTCAACGTAGCACATATCTTATGAGAAGCTTACAGAAAATCCCTTGTCACAAAATTGACTAATGCTTAGCAGATTGTACTTCAGGCCATTAACATAAGAGACGTCAAATATCTCAATGTTTTCTTTGATTAGCTTTCCAACCGCAACAACCTTGCCTTCTTTGCTGTCTCCAAAAGTGACTCTTGGACCATTCATGGCAGCAGCATCAGTCAGTTCATGTATGTCTCCACACATGTGCCTTGAACATCCACTGTCCAAGTACCATTTCTTCTCTACTTTACTCCTACTCCTAATCCTAACCTACAAAACAAAATAAAATTGTTTTAGGTACGCTTTATTGAGAGGGTCCTGGTGGATTAGTATCACCTTTGACAACCCAAGATGTTGAAGTCTTAGGCTTCTTAGGCTTTTGAGTTTTAGCAGGAGCATTAGCAACTTTTTCTTCACCATAATCAGCAGACATATTATGTTGATAATCATTATGATGTGAATAATGCTCATAAGCAGGGTAGGATGCATGATAAGCAGGGTAAGCATGCATTGGATGATGAGCAGGATATGCAGCATAGTAAGGTGGATAATGAGGTGCAGCATAATAAGATGAATAAGCAGGTTGCACATAATAAGACTCATTTCCATACCAAGCATCATTATTATAATTTCTTTGCTTCTTAGGCTTGCTTTTTACTTGCTCTTTAACAGACGACTTAGTTTTACTAGTCTGATTGGTTTTACTCTTATCAGCAGACTTCTTAGGACTACTCTGCTGTTTGGTTTTACCAGCCTGTTTTTCATTTTCAGGCTTTTTACCCTTAGGAGATTTCTTCTCCTTTTTCTCAATCTCAGGTGAAGTAGATTTAGCAGTCTGAACATATAAAATAACATTACTGTTATCAGCAGATATAAACTTTTCAGTCTTGTTCAGTTCTAAATTCTCTTTTACTAAAGGTATTCTCTGTTCATTAGATGTTTCTACTGATGCAACAGACGACTTATCATGAGTAGATATTATCTAAGTTCCATGATTTTTCCTTTGTAAACTTCACATTCTGCTTTCAGAGATTCATTTTCATGCGAAAACTTTTTATACTTAGCTGAATCTTGTTTTTTTTTCAACATTTAGTTTCAGTTTAGCATTTTGCTTTTCAGCACATTAATCTCTTCTTTAAGCTTTGCAAATTCATTAACAACATCCGTGTTGTTTTTCATCATTTGTTCAAATGAACTAAATAGCTCATCTTCATTTTCAGTGAGAGTTACCTCAGTGTCAGAATCCTCTGATTCTTTGGCCATGAGACAGAGCAGTGCAGGTGTCTCTTCTTCAGTAGAGTCATCACTTGATGTCCCTGATTCTGAGTTAGACGAGTAGATGGCTGCTATCTTTTCAGCTTCAGCCAACAGTACTTTGATCTTCTGGTGTCTCCTCTCTTTCCTCGCTTTCTTTTCCTCCTCAGTATACTTCTCAGCTTTAGGATATGGGCAGTCCTTGATGAAATGTCCCAATTTCCTGCAATTATAGCACATTAGTTTGGATTTAAAATCATCCTTACTATCATGAGAATAAGAGGTAGGTTTAGAAGTAGAAGCATTGGTATATTTGTTCTTCATTTTTCTTTTATAGAACTTTTTGAAACCATTTAATAACAAGGCAACGTCGCCAGCAGTGTATTCCTTCTTGTTGAGCACTGTGGTCTCATCAGATGAGTCCACTTCTCTTATCTTCCCAGCTGATCTTCTAGATCTTTCTGCAGCAACCAGGGCAGAAGTGGGGCTAGAAGTTGAGGTATCTTATATACCCATTCTTGGCATTTTATACTCGTACGCCTTGAGTACAGAAAACAGCTCCGTCAGAGAGATCTTCCCCAGATTCCTTGATTCTTCCATAGCTGTGATCTTCATGTTGAACTTGGGCGGTACCGCCTTTAAGACTTTGACAGTGATCTCTTTATCAGTGTAATGCCTTTCCCAACTTTAACACGTTGTTCAACACCTTTGTGAACCTTGAATCCATCTGGTCAATGGTTTCTCCAGGTTTCATCTTGAAGTTTTCAAACTTCTCCAGGGCTACACTCAGATTGTGTTCTTTGATGGAGTCATTCCCTTCACTCATGTCACGGACCTTATCCCACATCTCCTTAGATGTTTTACAGTGTTTGACCTTGTCAAATATGTAGTTGTCGAGGGCTTTGGTCATGATGAAGATTCAAACCTTGTCAAGATTTTTCAGTTTGATTTCCTCAACTGTCATCTCTTCAGGTTCCTTGTCAACGACCTTATCTTGGCCATCAACTTTAATTGTTTTGGTGATTCTTATCGGACCTTGTGTTATGCACCTGTACATATTATCATTATAAGCAACAAGGAAAATTTCCATGCGTATTTTCCAGTCCTCAAAGCACATACCGCCAATGTGGGGAACATGGCTGATACAATCCATTTTTCAAAAAGTTTTGATTTTCAAAAAGATGCTCTTTTGAAAACTTTTGAAAAACCTTTGAAAAACACTCTAGGATTAAGCTCGTTGATCAGGCAAATGATTCAAATGAACCACCTGCTCTGATACCACTTGTTGGTCCCAAGTGGCCAGATGAGGTTTAGGGGGGGGGGGGGGGGGGTGAATAGACCTCTAAAAATTTTATCTTTAAAATTCTCTAACTTTTTTTGTCAGCAGACTAAGCTGATCAAGAATCGTAAGTAGACTAAGTTGATCTCGCACAAAGCTTTGAACAGCAGAGTTGACCACTCTTCTGATTTTACTTAGCTGATTTTATGAAAATCAGAGTTTTAAAATAACTAACTTGCAGCGGATTTATCTAGTGTTTTTCACAAGTTGTTTTCTTAACTTAGAAAAAGTTTTATCCCCAGTTTTTGCAAACTCCTTTTAAAACTTTTCAACAGTTAACTTAAGTGTTTAAATATGCTCTTTGAAAATATGCAAGAAATAATGCAAGTATAAACACACAGAATTTTTATAGTGGTTATATGGATAAAAATCCGTTAGTCCACCTTCCAAGTCACGTAGATCTTGGGTTATACTAATCACACAGATTACAATACAATCTGCAATACACTCTGCTTGCGCAAAACAACAAATGAGCTGGCCACAAGTTCGTTACAGGAAATCACAAAGAAGTCCTATACTACAAAGTTTTATCACTCACAAAGATGGATAACAGCTTCTCACAACACTTTTCTCACAAAATCACTCAAATTTTATATGTATATTATTTTCTCTCTATTCTGCCTTTGTCAACAAATGACTCGGCTGATGAGTGTTTTGTTCTTGAGTTTGAGACTTAGAAGAATTCCGCTTCGAATTTGCTCTCAGATGTGTTGTCTCTTTTCTCTAACTCTTGAACTGAACTATTTATACTTGAGATTTGAAAATCTGCCCGTTGAGAGATCGACAGGTGTTCAAATCCTCGAGTACTGGTCCTTTCTGCAGAAACGGCTACCTGCGACTGATCACTGTACACTCTGCTGTACTTTTTGTCAGTTCGCATTTAATGCACCAAGCTGATACGAGGTTTCTTTTCAATCATTTGTCATAAATACCCTTCCTCTTCAGCATTTATTACTCCAAGTGTATTTATTACCGTTGCAATAACTTCTGATCTATTTCCACTCTGCTGATCGAGATCACTCGTCTGATGTACACTCGGCTGATCCCAAACTGAACTAATCTGATTTGAGTCTGCTGAAAATCCACCAGTCTGATTCCTTTCTTCAGCAAAGATCAGTAGTCTTCTGGACCATATTTGACTCGTCTGAAGTAGGTTCTTCCTTGGTCAAATATCTTCTAAGGTTTGAACTAATCTTCCAATACTTAGCTAATGACTTTTGGAAATCATCAAAACCTCCCTTCACTTCTAAGTCTTCATCTTCATCCAACAAACCTGATGTTTTGATCCATAGAAGACAGTTGTCTTTCTTGTTGTTGTTGGTTTTATTGTATTACTTCAGAACAGTGCAGCACAATGGCATTTCTCTCACTCAGCTGAAATTGAGACTGAAGTACTAAATCCATGCTTGAGGTAAATGCTTGCACTAAATTAGAAGTCTTTTCCTCTGCAGCTTCCATAGCATTTGCCACAACAAAATTAATTTGTTTCCAGCCAGCTTGATTATTTTCAATCCTTTCACTGAACTTCTGAACTTCTTCCTTTATAGTATTAACTTCAGTTCTTATGTTGTTCAGTTTTTCCTGGATCAGTGGACTAGGATCAGCAGGCTTGGGCAGATTTGCAGCAGTGCGCTGAATCAAGGTTGAGGCCATCTCCTCAAATTTCCTCATAGATTCCTTGTTTATATCCTTCATTTCCTTCATTGTAGACTCAATCAAAGCCTTCATGGAATCCAGAAGTGTTGATTGAAATTCGTTGTTATTTCTAGGAGGACTAGCACTTTGCTGATATTCTGGAGCTTTCCATTCAATGGCAAGGGGCTCCCTTTCTTGTGGTATTTCATCAAGTGGAACATGTGCATCTTAAAGATTTATCTCCACTGATGATTTGTTGATAATAGCTTTAGAGTGGTCTATTCTTTCATCTGTAATGTGCATAAAATCAATCACATCAGCAGACACAACAGTTTTATGATTTATAAAAACAGCAGGAACAAATGGTGATGTAGTCTGTTGAGTTGATTCTTGAAATTTCCTTATCTCAGACCCAAAAGCTATATGTTGAAGACTTGGCAGAGGTGGTAGATCACTATAATTTCCCTTCTCAAAATTAGATCTTTAAGTCCACTTGACCAAAGTCACATATATTGCCAACTTAACAGCTCTATCCCCAGCATCATATGTTTGTCTTATCTTCTTTGGAATAGTCTACTTTAACTTTTTAGATTATTCTTTGACTATCTTCAGCCTATAATGATGTACTATGTCATAGAAGTAATCTGAATCTAGTGCATTTTTAATGGAAGTGGTTTACATCCAGTTAAGTACCCATTGCTCTTCATCAACGAACTCTTTCAGGCAAGGATTTCCTTCTTTGATTTCGTAAGCCGGTACTCTCTCCACCTGTTATATCTGATCTTCTCAGCCAGGAGAGTACTCTTGTTATGCAACAGAATGTTATACCTTTCTAATTCAGCTTCGAAACGAGAGAAGATTTCGGGATCACTCTGTACAATCTCTAATGCGTGCTTCACCTCCTTTCGTTTTCTTTTTGCAATCGGTCTAGGCATAACAAAACCATCTTTCTTACGTTCCCCTATTGCAATTCCACCACTATGTCTAGGCCCGTAAGAATCAGTATTGCTTGCTTCAAGAGCTCTAGCCAAGTTTTCTTCTTCTTTGGCAGCTAACTCCGCTTCTGTCATCTGCTTGACAGCAGCTTCAGCTTTGCTAGCTTCAAGGGCAGCCTTAAGCTCAGCCTCTTCTTTCTTCTTCTGCTCAGCCTCTTCTCTCTAGTTTAGGTGGTATCGTGATACCTTAGCCTTACCAGTTCTCTTCTTTCTGGCAGCTGGTGTTTCAGGGACCGTCGCTGTATGATCTTGTTGAAGTTCAGTGACCTCTGCTGATGGTGCAGTAGACTGGTCAACTTGAGGTTCAGATACCTTAACTGTTGTCTGATTAAAGTTATCAGCTTCCTTAGCTGATTCTGCTGGTCTTTCAGCAGAAGGAGGGTCTTCTCTAACCATACAAAAAGTGACTTTCTGACCTCCTAACATTAATCTTTTTCGAGCAGTTGTCTTTGTATGAACCAGAGAGGGTGCAATTTCAGGATTCTTTACAGAACTCCTTGTTCTCTTAGAAACATTTTTCAAAATTGGTTCTATTGATATAGTTCTCTCAGGAGATCCTTCTATAGGCATTTCGTCAATCTCCTTGGCAACCTCCGAAATAATTTCATCAGCATCCAAGGTTTCAGCTGATCTATCTTTAACAGCAGGGTTTGTTGTTTGATCATCAGGCTTAGAAGCCTTAACCTTAGTCTTGCTTTTCTTAGCCTCAGCAGCAGGCTTAGCAGGAATTGTTGTTTCAGCAACTTTTCTCTTTTGCTGTCTTTTCTTAGGTGTCACTTCTGGTTTATCTCAGTTCACTGGCTCATACACCTTGATTTCCTTTAACTTATGTACTACTTTTCCAGCTCTAAGTGTACATCCAAGTGCCATTAGCAGGTGACTAAGCTTAATTACGTGCCCAGTCTTCTTCGTAGCCAAAATCTTAAAAATGTGAACAGCCCAGTTCCCCTTCAAACCATAATAAATGCATATCATAGTATGATAGCGTCTCTTTGGCAGCCCATCCAATGCACTGGTTGAGCATTCTAGTATTTTTGCGATAATATCAGCCATTCTCTGATAGTCTTCCTTCAGTTGAGTCTTCTTAATAGACCCAGTCAGCTTTTCTCCTCTATTGGCAGCCAATAGCCAAAATTCATCCTTTTTGGGTTTCCCCAAGGTTGAAACGGCATCTCCTTCGTTTGTCAAGTCATAAATTTCATTCAACACAGCAGGAGAGATACAGATCTTTTTCCCAGCAACAGTTGACACCATAGTCAACTTGTCAAGATCTGTTTTCAAATTCATGTATAATTATGCTACGTCCCCTGGAAATACCATAGTTTCATGTGCTTCCAGTATGTCAACCAACGAAGTGGCCTTAAGTTTTTCCATTAATTTTTCCATCACTTTTGTACCAGTGGCATTGTACACTTCGTAGTTCAAGTACCTTCCTTCAGGTCCAGCCATTTCTAGCTAAGATTGAGAAGTGAGAGAGATTGCAGAAATACTTTCAAGAGAATAGAGAGTTAGTAACTTCTTGAGAGTATGAATATTTGGGGTGCGTAAGTGTAGTCTGCTGATCAGATCTAGATTTATAGGTTAAGTGGAATCATCGGTTTTCGTGATATCCGCTAACCTTTAGATCGTTCTGATCGTGCGTGCGATACGCAACATCGCCAGCAGTATACTCCTTTTTGTTGAGTAAAGTAGTCTCATCTGATGAGTCTATTTCTTTTGATTTCCCTGCTGATCTTCTTGGTCGTTCTGCAGCAACTAAGGCAGCAGTGGGATTTGAAGTTGACGTCTCTTCTATTCCCATCCTAGGCAGTTTATACTCATATGCCTTGAGTACAAAGAACAGTTCAGTAAGAGATATTTTCCCCAAATTTCTTGATTCTTCCATCGCTGTTATCTTCATGTTGAACTTGGGAGGCGGCGCCTTTCTTTATCAGTAAAGGTCTTTCCCAACTTTAACACATCATTTAACGTCCTTGTAAACCTTGTGTCCATTTGGCCCATGGTTTCTCCGGACTTCATTTTGAAGTTTTCCAACTAAGGGCTATGCTCAAGTTATGCTCTTTTATAGCATCATTCCCTTCACTCATATCACGAACTTTGTCCCACATCTCTTTTGCATTTTTGCAGTGTTTGACTTTGTCAAACCTGTCATTGTCAAGGTCTCTAGTCATGATGAATATTCCAACTTTGTCAAGATTGCTCAGCTTAATTTCTTCTGTTGGCATCTCTTCAAGTTCTTTGTCAACAACCACATCCTGGTCATTAATTTTGATTGTCTTGGTGATTCTGATAGGACCTTTGGTTATGCATCTATACATATTGTCATTATAAGCAGCAAGGAAAATTTCCATGCTAATCTTCCAGTCCTCAAAACTCATCCCGCCAATGTGGGGTACATGGCTAATACAATCCATTTTCAAAACATTTTTATTTTTCAAAAATATGCTCTTTTGAAAGATTTTGAAAAACACACTGTGGATCAAGCTCGTTGATCAGACAAATGATTCAAATGAACCACTTGCTCTGATACCGCTTGTTGGTCCCAAGTGGTCGATGAGGTCTAGAGGGGGGGAGGTGAATAGACCTCTGTTTTTCTTTAAAAGTTTCTCTAACTTTTCTTATCAGCAGAGTAAGTTGATCTGAACTTATGAGACTACTTAGTTGTTCGCTCACAAAGCTTGTTCAGCGTAAGTTGACCACTAGTCTGATTCTACTTATATGTTTTCCAATCAAATCAGAGATTGAAACTTGTTATGCAGCGGAATTTTGTCAAGTGTTTTTCAAACAAGTTTTATCACTTAAAGATTTTATCCCCAGTTTTTGAAACTCCTTTTTAAAATCTTTAGCTTCTCAAAGTGTTTGTTTGCTTTTGAAGATGTGCAAATGTAAAACTATAAATTAAACACAAAATTTTTTTTATAGTGGTTATATAGACAATAATGTCCTTTAGTCCACTCTTCTAAATCATGAAGATTTAGGTTATACTATAAACACTTAGTAGATAGTACACTCTACTTGCGCTTTTACGACAAATGATAAAGCCACAAGGTCGCTATAGGAGATCACAAAGAAAACCTATCCTATGAAGTATTTTCACTCACTAAGATGGAAAACTACTTCTCACAACTCGCTCTTTTTCAAAAATCACTAAGATTTGAATGTGTACTTGTTTTTCTCGACTCAGCTTGTCAACAGATGACTTCTCTGTTAGTGTTCTGTTCTTGAGTATTGAGACTTGAAGATTTGTTCGTGAATTCTCTCAGTTGTAATTGAGTTGCTTTTTCTCTAACTCTTTGAATCCAGAACTATTTATACTTGAGGATTTGAATTCTGCCCGTTGAGATGAGACAGATTTTCAGATCTTCCTCGAGTACTGGTCCTTGTCTCAGAACGGCTTCTGCAACTGTTCACTGTACAGTTCTGTTGTACTTTCTGTCAAGTCGCATTTAATGCACCTCGTTTATCCAAGGTTTCTCCTTAATCATTTGTTTTTAATGTCCTTCTCTTACAGCATTTATTACTCCAAGTGCATTTATTACCATTGGAGGGACTTTCTGATCACTTCTACTCTGCCGATCGAATCCACTCTGTTGATGAACACTCTACTAATTCAAATCGAACACATCTGATTTGACTCTGCTGAAATCCACCAGTCTGATTTCGAACTCAGCATCAAATCAGTAGTCTTCTGGACCGAAATTTAACCCTTCTGATTTATACTTGTCTTCTTGGTTAAATATCCTAAGAGGTTAGCTAAGCTTCCATTACTTAGCTGATGACTTTTGGAAATCATCAAAACCTCTCTTCACTTCTTCATCTTCATCCAACAGAGGGAGAACCACTCTTAAAGGTTCAGCTTGCTCGGTTCCATCCCCTTCGCCGACCACATCCTCGATCATAATATTATCTCTAAGTGGTTCCCTAGCCTGATCAGCTAGGGGTTGAGTTGGCTTTTTTTGCCGTCTAGGTTGGCCTTTCATCTTTTCGATGTCGAAGCAACTGTCGTGCCGACCAGTGAGGCTCGTACCGCCTCCACCATGTGACCTAAAAAGATAAAAAAAAATGGAGTTAAAAAACCGCGATTTACAAAGACAATTGTCTAAGTAATTAAAATGCCTTACTCAGAGTTTGGGTATTCTCTGCAACCTCGGCTCCCTGAGGGCCCGAGCTGTCTTTCTCCTCGGGGATGGCGAATGTAGCTTGGCTCAAACCCGCCTTCCTCAGTATTGGTTCAAGAACGAGAATGGCTGACTGGCATAGGTCGGAATGCATAGAGGTAATAAAATTCTCACTCAGCCCCCAACGAATCGATCCCATGACCTTCCATGTTTCGTAGACCCATTTCGATTCACCTTTCCATTTATATGGAACCATTTCCAAGCTCCCCTCCTCGGCAGGCATGTCCAAACCTTTGAGAAGAAAAACTTGCATTTCCAGTCTTGAGAGTTTCTCAAAACTATGGTCGATAAGATGGATTGATTTGAGCGTTGGGAAAAGTATACAAATCCCACGTTCGAGGGCGACGAGTTGCTGATTTTGAAGATCTGCAAGAAATTTTGGAAATTGGCTAACTTCTTCTTAGCCTTCATCAAAGCACTGAATGCGACCACATACCCTATTGAGTTAGGTAGAATTTGAGCCGGCGCAAGAGTAAAATGTCGAGGACCTCCTCGAGCAATGGAATGAAAGGAATTCTCAGGCCATTGGAGAACTGCTTGCTATAAAATGCTTGGCACCCCTATGGGGGCGCGTTGACTCGTTGTTCAGCAGTCGGAATAACTATAGAATAGCCCTTCGGAATATATTTTTCGAACTCTTCTTCTAACTCAGCCATACTCGTGATCGGATCATATGTGCAGATGATGTCGTCTACGTGGAGTTCTATTTTTTGGATATTCTCGGTCGTGGCTTTCCTCTTCGGGATGCTATCCAAGTCTATAATTTCCATGTGAATATTATTTCCGATGGGATACTTCATGATCACGTTTTCTTCCAAGGGATCAGATGCCTGTCTGTCGTCTTCGATTTCCACACTATCATTGTTCCCCGCAGCTTTGGAAGTTTTTGGTTGTTTGGATCTGCCCGGAGAAGAGAATCCCGATTCGGTACTGGAAGAATGCCCTAAGGAGCTCGGCCCCTCGTCTCCCGAAGGTGAACCAGAATATTTTGCACGATTCTGAGAGTCGGATTCAGATTCCGACCTCTCTGGAGCTATTTCTTTGGCCTTGGTCTTCATCCCAGACATGTTTGGAGACTGTTCGACTTTTCGATCGGTAAAGAGTTACTTTTCTCGATCAGGATGCTCCGAGCAGTGTTCCAGTAATTTGTGGTAATATTGTCGTACGCGGTCAACGTATATATAAGGTTAAAAGGGTAAATAGCAAATTTAACCCCACGTAACCGCGACGGTTGAGCTTCCTCTGTAAAATTTGAAAACCGCTTTACCATAAATAGCATCTTGGACCCCTTAGTTTTGAAGAATTGATTTTTCAGTAAAAAGCAGTTGAATTCATGGAGCGTCTCACAACGGTTATGTACTATTTTTCCCTTGCTCAGTTTTTATCCCACTGGATTTTTCCGAACGAGGTTTTTAATGAGGCATATCCGACGCACCAAGGTTACGAGGACGATCAGCACATCCTTACAGTTTTTACTTCTCCGAGCTTCAGCTACACTTGCGCTCGAGAAGTGGGGGAGTATTAATGAGGGATATTTCGCATATTCTATCCTAGGAAATACCCCCACTTGATATAAGTAAATCCCGACCTGCAAGACCAAGCAGTGTTCCAGTAATTTGTGGTAATATTGTCGTACGCGGTCAACATATATATATAAGGTTAAAAGGGTAAATAGCAAATTTAACCCCACGTAACCGCGACGGTTGAGCTTCCTCTGTAAAATTTGAAAACCGCTTTACCATAAATAGCATCTTGGCCCCTTAGTTTTGAAGAATTGATTTTTCAGTATAAAGCAGTTGAATTCATGGAGCGTCTCACAACGGTTATGTACTCTTTTTCCCTTGCTCGGTTTTTATCCCACTGGGTTTTTCCGAACGAGGTTTTTAATGAGGCATATACGACGCACCAAGGTTACGAGGACGATCAGCACCTCCTTACAGTTTTTACTTCTCCGAGCTTCAGCTACACTTGCACTCGAGAAGTGGGGGAGTATTAATGAGTGATATTTCGCATATTCTATCCTAGGAAATACCCCCACTTGATATAAGTAAATCCCGACCTGCAAGACCAAGTTTCCGACAGAAGAACTTGACAGCTTGAAAGCTCGTATCCGAACATGACTTCTCCCGAGTTCATATTTGGGCCTACCTCAAGGCTTGGCCTATGGGCCGAGACATGTTCCCATGTGGAGGGTCTACCTGCCTCACCAGTACACCTATAAATACCAAGTGCATTTATGACATCAGACATGCTTTTCAAGGCATCCATAGCTCGGGCTCTCGGCTCAGCTCATCGGATTGTCGAATAGAACATTGTACTTTGCCTTTTAGTTGCACGGTATCTTATAGCGCTTAAATAGACCCTGTAATTTGTACAATCTGATTGGATATATATATATATATTTGTGATTTACCCCGTTCTCATATCATTGTATTTGCCTTACTTTCATAAACATCTAGTCAACGAAATCTAGGTAAATCAAGACCCTTTTGATCACTTGGGACCCAACAGTTAAAGATCCCAACTTTAACTCACTACGAACTTTTTAGTCTATTATCTATAACATTAATCCTCTAGTATAGCATTGGTACTTAAGTCATAGTCTCTTTAATAGACTTGAAATTTTGTGATGTTTATATTATGCAGTAAATGCATAATCAAAATGATTATATGAAAAAATGAATTTCGAATTTATTTATTTCAATTAAAGAATGACAAATACACACTCTAAGAGCATCATGGCTAACCATCTCCCACTTACTCTAAAGCACATGAGACATGTTTCTCAATCCCATTCTCTCCAAGTGTGCTTCAAACGATTTTGAAGGCAAGATTTGATAACTGCTTTTTAGCTGCTTCACAATATGCTATTCACTTTCTATGGTCGTGTCGTGTAGTATAGAGTTATTTCAGACAACAACTATACCATCAAGAGTGAACATTGATCAAGATGTCAACTTTCGAATTTCTTTGACTAAGAGTCAAAATCAGTTATCTTACAAGGTTCGGGTCTTCACCTGAATACATGAGAATATAATTAATTGCTCTACTAGGATACTTGAGAGTATGTTTAACTCGAACTCCTCTTTTTCAATGAGAGATGATATCCATACGTCATTCTCAATTAGATAGACATCATCGATATATACTAAGAAGACCACCTTCTTTTCTTTGATGTACTTGTATACACAAGGTTCATCAATGGTTTTTTATCGAATCAGTAGACTTTGATTGTTTCATCAAACCTTAGGTTCCAGGACTTAGATGCTTTCTTGAGTCCACAAATGGACTTGAGCAGCTAACAGACTTTTTGCTCTTTGCCTGAGCAATGAACCCTTCTGGTTACATCTTATAGATGCTCTCCTTAAGATAGCTATTCAGAAAAGTTATCTTCACATCCAATTGTCATATCGTATAATAGAGGTTGGATATGATGGATAAAAGGATATGTATGGAATTAAGCTTAGCAACTGGTGAGAAAGTTTCTTCTTAGTCAACTCCCTCATTTTGGGTGTTACCACTTTTCTATCAGCCTAACTTTTGAAAGTCTATATTTTCCCGCCCATACATCTCTTATTTTTATAGATCTAATTACATCAAATACATATTATCTGATCAAGTGGACCTACAAGTTTTTAAGACGTAATTGGGTTCATCGCATCTTGCCCTTTTTGCTTATCATAATCTTCCATTGCATGTTTGTATGACAATGGATCATCATGATTTGTGTCGGATACTAGAAGATATACTTCTCATCGTGATCGCAGAAGATGAGTAATCCAACTACCCTCCCATTACGACGAGGTACCAGGATGCTCTAATCAAGAATTGTGGTCTTTTGATGAGGTAATTCATCAGTAGTTAACTGAGGTGTGCCGATCTCATCAGCTTAAATATCTTCCCAATATTATTTAACGATGAGGTTTAAAGATCACTATTTAGCTTCCCTCAGTAAAAGTGATATTCGTCGATACGAATCCTCTTTTATCCTGAGTGCTACGACATAAACATCCTCTAGTTTTGAGTAAATTGCGTAGAAACAGACACACTTCAGACCACAATTTTAACTTTTCAGTCCATCATTTCAGCACGTGTGAACGTGTGACAGACACCCACATAAGTGAAAATATTGTAAACTAACTTTACAACCATTCCACAACTGTAAGGAATTCTTATATATTGACTTATTTGTTGTTACATTCAAAATGTAGATTGCGGCTTCTAGTGCATATCAGACGTTGGTAATGAGTAGTAGTTCATCATTGATATAACCATGTCTAACAATCTTCTATTGTAGAGTTTCAGGTGTTGTGAGTTGAGATTAAAATACATGCTCCATCGAGTAGTCTTTGAATTTGTAATCCATGTACTCTCTTCCTTGATTTTGTCAAAAGGTTTTGAGTGATTTACCTAAATGTTTTTCAGCATCTCTAGGAATTCTTTAATCTTTCCAAAAGATTCAGATTTCTTTTGCTTTAGTTAAACATGAAGAGTGTTGACTTTCAACTATCTTACATGCCCTTCTTTTACGAGCATATTTATCCTATCGAGGTTAATATATACTAACCTTAGATGCCAAAGATTTGTTTTATCACTCGTAGAAGTTTTAGAACATATGATTGATCAATAATTTGATAGGATAGTGCCCTGCAAGCCAATATATTTAGCTTGTATTAGGACTATCGTAATCTTTCTCTAGTATAAATGAATTAATACGCTCGTTTGTTTATAGTATGTAAATCAAACAATGGCCAACTTCATCTCTCGCGAATCACTTAAGCGATTGGATGAAATCCTAAGATCACATTCGACTATGGGACGATTCACTTCGGTATTGAGTGCAATCATGAAACAGTCTCTAAGGTCGTGATCTTAAAACATGTTCCAAGTCATAGATTCCGAACGAGACGGGGTATCGAAGGAATCGCAAAGACTTGTACAAGTATGCATGATTCACTTGAAGTGAATTTGTAGAGTTTCATGAACAAGACATTTGATGTCAGTGCATATGAGTAGGTGGTTCGATAGGGGATCGAACGCATCGAACGACCCGAATAGAGAAACCCATTGTGGAAGCGCATGACGCATATCGGTGATGGGATGTTTCTCAAGGCTTATAATAGTGTACGATTTAGTCCTTAGACTTGAGGTGCTATGGCGAATTCGGTGCATGGGTGTACGTACTTTGATCTAGGTGCCGGTCACATAGCCTGACCATAATGTGCCTAAGTTGGGTGCGTATAGTCGTGTACGCGAATGGTTAGCACTAATATGGGATCTACCGACTCAACGTAGTGTGTTGAGAGAATTTCCTATACGTTCTTAGATAATAGATCCGGAGAAACCTATGGCCATAGTTGGTGACGGATTTGGAAAGGGGTTTCCAAATTTAGCAGTCACACTGGAATCATTATCCAGAATTAGAAAGTATAGTTATCGAGATAATTAGAGGTGCCGGTCAATTCACACACCCTAGGTCTCGATCGGGAAATTAAGTCGATAGAAGGACCGTATGTACATGGTACTTATAAGAGGTGAGGTTCACTGAGATCAATTCACCTGAAGTTGGGCCTCATGGGCTTGTGGCTAGACATCGACCATGAGGTGTGGGTACTTATGAATTAATAGCAAGATTAATTCTTGAGTGGTTAATTGAAGGGGTTCAATTAATCGGAGCAATTAATAAACTCGCAAATTAAATCACGAAAGTCGTGGGCCCGCGGCCAATTGATGGTGAACCTAGAGGGTCACACACAATACAATTGGACTGCAACAAATCATATAAGGAAAGTTTGATTTAAAGAGTTAAATCAAAACTGGAGAATTAAAGTGTTAATTCTTAAGGGAGAAAAATATTAATTAGAAGTAGTCTAATTAATTAATGGAGAAGGATTAATTAATTAATTGGATTAATTAATTAAATGGGCTGAATTAATTAAAGGGGTTTAATTAATTAATAGATGGTCTAGGTCCATTAGGAAACAAAAGGCCATAAGTAAATGGGCTTTAAGTTTCCTAGTAGGATTAGAACACATCTAGGTCAAGACTCCTTATATAAGGAGTTCAAGACCTCAAAACCTAATACAAGACAAGAAGGAGCCGCCCCCTTCTTCTCCAAGAAAATCAGCTGCCGCCCTTCATCTCTCTTGATGGTCGGCCGAACCCTGTAGAATTCTACAGGGTTCATGCGATTTCTCCCTTCTTTCTTCCTTGCTTGATAACCTTTGGATCTTAGTTCTAAGCCTAAGGATTCAAGAGAGTTGCTACAATCCAGTTGGTGTGGACACCGCTAGAGGCACAACGCTTGGGGTGCTTCTCTCGAACCAAATCCATCAGATCTGAAAGAAGACCGGAGAAAAACCACCACCGTTCCAGTGGTGAGGTAAAATCGCTAAACACCCTATGGATGTTTCGATTTATGTAAAAATCCTTTTCGTATGATTAGATGAATAAAGATTCTGCTTGGGTTATTTTAAATATTTTAAATTCCGCTGCTTTTGACGTTCTGACGTTACCAATAACCCAACAGTGGTATCAGAGCCTAATTCATTACTCTCATACGAAAAGGTCTGAATATAATTTGATTGCTTTAATTGTATTGCATGTTATATTCGTGTTATTGATTCTTACTTGTTATGGGTTGATCTAATTTTGGGTAAAATTGCATAAAAACGTTTTTGGGCCAATTTTGTATTTTTCGAAAATAAAGGGCTGTTTTTGCGATTAGCGAATTTTTGGAAAACTGGACTGAAATTGAGATTTTACAAACTGTGTGTTTTCTGGACAGAATGCAACTTTCTGGAAATTTTCAAATTTGGGGCCGTTTTGCAATTACCAAAAGTTTTGGGGCTGTTTTGTAAATACCGAAAACTGCAGGGGCTGAATTGCAAATTAGAAATTTTTTATGGAAATAAAATTTTAATTTTCGGTCCTCTGCCCAGTTTTAATTTTGGGGTTAAATTGTTATTTCCAAAACTTCAGGGTCAAATCATAATTTCCAAAAGTTGGAGGGCCGAATTGCAATTTTCAAAAGTTGAAAATTTTTATTCTGTTTTTATGCATAAAATGGTTTTGTTTATCCGAATATAGATTACCTATAATTAGTAGAGACTAAAGTAAGAATCTAGAGAAATATTTTAAAGGCGTTTAAAATAATTAAAGTAAGATAGGAAACTAGTAAATGTGTTTGCTTGTTTCTTTGCTCAACGTGAATTGTTTACGTGGTTTTCGATCGAGCCGAGCCTTGACCTTAGATGTGATTGGTTTATTTTTCTTTGGATTTTTGTTGGGCCTGCGAGCCTTTATTTGGGCCTTTTTGTGCCAATGTAATAGATTAGGGCTTTACATTAAATAGTTTAGGATGTAGGCCCATTACATGCAAGAAGGAAGCCCAGTGGAGAATGAAGGTCAAGTATGCTTGATTATTAATGTAATAGCCTAGGCCCATTAAGAACCCATTAGATAGACCAATTGGGCCAACATTATTGGCTCAATGATGGCCCAAGCATAGGTGGCTCCCGATCGAAAACATATTGTGTTAGAAATGCATGCTAGGTTTATTTATTTATGTTTTATTTATTTATTGATTCTATTATTTGGCTTGTATGGTGATGCGCGCTAGAATATTAGAACGTAAATAAGATAATTCATAATTGAAGCGGTGAGATCTCGAGAGAGTTTGCCTTAAACTTTCAAACCAGCAAATCCCCTCTTGAATTAAATATTAAGTCATATTGGGTTAAAATAAAATGAAGTATTTATATAAATCCAAGCCTTCCATCAATAGGGACTAGCGTATGTTGTCTACTTATCGATTAAGGTGATCCAGAGTCTGGCACCCGAGGCGAAGAAAGGGACAATACGTGAATTCTCTCGATTCTTGTTTATTTAATAAACTCGACAAGGGTGGGGATTGGTCGGGACATGTATAATCGACCGATAACCAGTTACGGGGATTTCATGACCGGGCCCGTTGCTCATCAAGATTGATTGGGTTAGACTTAACGAGTAGTACCACTCATGATGTAGCAGTGCTAGATGGGTGCAAAAATCGAGGCAAAATAGCTTGAAGGTTGTGTAGGGACACAATTGGCAATACGTATGCCTACCTGGGGAATTAGTTGTATGGCCCCGAGTCGTGGGTGCAATTAATGTCCGCTGGGACGTCAAGACCTACTAGGAAATAGGATTTCCCGAACAATTGAAGGGGTAATTGTTTCGATAAAATAGTGGGAGAACTTTTACGATAGAAAGTCCAACCTTCGTAGATTATAAGTATTATTCATTAACTGGTCCTCTATATATTTGTCTTCTCTTTAAAATAGATATTGAGATATCTAAAATTATCCATTATACTATTTATCCTCGACTAATAAAATAACTGGATCAAAATATCGACTGGCTTAGAAACTTGAGGATTGTCCTCAATTCCGAAAGTCGGAATCATGTTCTTAATAACTAGCCTATGCCTGATGCACTTCCGAAATGAGTCTAAAAGGAGGAACGAATCACCCGTAGGGTATGGGAATATTAATGATCGTTTCCTCATATAAGCATCAAGATTGACTTCAAAAGCTTGTTTTGAGGAGCAGTTTCGAATCGTTTGATTCGAGACCACTAAGGAGTTGTTTTAAAACTCGAGAATAAGTGAAGGAGCTGCTGTCAAAGTATCACTGTCCCTGTTTTATCAATCTAGTTGAAAACTGGATCGATTAAACGTAGGCCTGCAAGTGATCTTAGCATTGACCTCCATTTAAATTCTCCTCCCGCTCATTCAAAAGATTCGTGAAATACTCTAGTCTTATTTGATAAGTTGATCACATTTCATGAATTAACCAAAGTATTGGTAAAAGGCAAATAGGATAAACCTGTCATGATCGTTTACACTTCATGGACTGCAAAGTCAAAGAAGAGTAATATGAAGAAGAAGTTGTTCTCTTCTAAAATCGACCATAAAGGCAGTCGAAAGAACTCAAGTAGTCTAAAAGTCAAATTATCCCACTGAATCTTAGAAAGGCACTGATTAGTTTAATTGATTAGAAGGTCTAATTAATTAAGCAACGTTTCAATTAAAGGGTTAATTGAAAAAGGAAATGAATCAATTAAAGAGTTAATTGAAAGCAATGTTTCAATTAAAGAGTTAATTGAAAGGAAGTAAATAAATTGAATTAAACCGTTAACTCAATTCTATTGAATTAAGGTGTTAAGTTCAATTAATACCAAGATAATAATTCACATCTATGGCACGCAAGGTTAGGTCATATTTCCATAGGAAGGATTCAAAAGCTGGTGTCATCGACGCTTCTTGAAATACAGAGCTTAGATGAGCTATCAACTTGCGAATCCTGTCTGAGGGAAAAGTTGACAAAGCTACCGTTTGCTGGGCATCCGGTGCGTACCAAAAGAACTTTGGATTTGATCCAAACAAATGAATGTGGACCACTAAATGTTAGTGCTAGAGGAGATTACTCATACCTCGTAACTTTTACTGACGACTTTAATCGTTAGTGATATATGTATCTTATGAAGTACAACTCCGAAACTCTTGAAAAGTTCAAAGAATTTCGAAACGAAGTAGAGAATCAACAAGGGCATAGTATTATGGCCATTCGATCTAATCGAAGTGGCAAATACTTAAGCCAAGAATTCCTCAATTATCTTACTGAGAATGAGATTCTCAAACAACGAACTCCTCCTAAGACACCTCAACTGATTGGAGTGTCTGAAAGAAGGAATCGGACCTTGTTGGACAAGATTCGATCCATACTAAATTTTGTTAAGCTTCCTTATGCATTCTAGGGGTTGACCCTCATGACTGCATCGAAGATACTGAACATAGTACCTTCAAAGTCCGTGCCTACAAAGCCTTACCAAGAATGGTATGGTAAAGCACCTCTATACTCTTGCTTTGGAGTATGGGGATCTCCTACCTAAGTTAGGAACAAGAAAGGAGATAAATTGGATAGTAGATCCAATTTGTATAAGTTTGTGGGGTATCCAAAAAAATCCATTGGATACCTGTTCTACAAATCCTAAAAACAAACGGTGTTTGTTTCAAGGAATGTCCATTTCTTAGAGGATGACTTCCTCATGAATAGAAATGGGACTCTTGTAGAACTTGATGAGGTCCAAGAAGTGAACCCATCCCCACAAACAGTGGGAGCAAATCCAGAAACTGCTAAACCGTCTAGTACACCAGTACTTCGTAGATCTGATCAAGTTCGTGAGAAGCTTGAAAGATATGGTTTCACCATATACGAAGAAGCTACATTAGATGTAGACGTGCATGCATGGCAAGAGGCCATGCAACCCGAAATGGATTTCATGCATTCCAACAAGGTATGGACCTTGGTCGATCCACCCGAGGGATTTTATCCATGTAAGTAGTGAATGGATCTTCAAGCTAGGAATAAATGGAGAGGTGTTGACCTCTAAGACTCGACTAGTGGTAAAAGGCTATTCACAAAGTTCTGGAACAGACTTTGATGAAACCTTTTCTCCAGTAGCAATGTCTGAATCCATTTAGATTCACGTTTGTTTTGATGAGACAGTCAAGGCATTTGACTTCATCAAAAACGAATATGAACCTTGAGTGTACAAAAGGATTAGTGGGAGCTCTTTGAAGCTCATATTTTATATGTCGATCACATTCTGCTTATCTGGGATGATATCGGAATATTAGCGCAGACGAAAGCATGGTTATCCATGCAATTCTCCATGAAAGATTTGGGAGAAACATCTTGCGTATTGGGATACGTATCTATAGAGATAAATCGAAGAAGATGTTGGGACTATCTAAATCTAAGTACATAGAAACAATACTGAAAAGATTCAATATGGAAGAATCCAAAAGAGGATTGCTTCCAATGAGACACTGTATCTCTTTTTCCAAATCGATGTGCCCTACATCGAATGAGGATAAAAGGAGAATGTCTCAAATACCTTATGTTTCGACAAAAGGTAGCATGTGGTATGCTATAATATGTACTAGACCAGACATAGAACCTGCTCAAGTGTCACGAGCAGTTACTAGTCAAACTCCGGTGAAGAGTACTGGACCACCGTAACAGATATCCTTAAGTTCTTGAGAAAGACTAAGGATTCGTTCTTGGTCTACGGTGGTAATGGAGAATTAAAACTCGAAGGATTTAATGATTCGAATTTTCAGTCTGATGTGGATGAATATATATATCCAATTTTGGATACATATTTTGCCTCAATGGGGTAGCGGTAAATTGGAAAGGTTCCAAGCAAAGCACCGTTGCCGACTCAACCACTGAAGCATAATATATCGCAGCATTGGATGTGTTGGTCCCAAGTGGTCAGTTGAGGTCTAGAGGGGGGGGTGAATAGACCTCTTTAAAATTTACCCTTTTAAAAATCTCTAACTTTTCTGTTCAGTAGACTAAACTGATCGAGAACAGTAAGCGGACTAAGCTGATCTTGCACAAAGCTTTGAACAGCAAAGTAGACCACTCTTCTGATTTCACTCAGCTGATTTTATCAAAATCAGAGTTTAAAATAAACTAACTTGCAGCGGATTTATCAAGTGTTTTTCACAAGTAGTTTTCTTTAACTTTGAAATAGTTTTATCCCCAGTTTTAACAAACTCCTTTTAAAACTTTTCAAATAGTTAACCTTTAAGTGTTTTAAAACTGTTCTTTCAAATATGCAGAAAATAATGCAAGTTAAAAACACAAAGGATTTTTTATAGTGGTTATATGGATAGAAATCCTTTAGTCCACTCTTCCAAGTCACGTAGATCTTGGGTTATAATATAGTCACAAAGATTACAGTACACTCTGCTTGCGCCAAACAACAAATGAACTAGCCACAAGTTCGTAGTAGGAAATCACAAAGAAATTCCTAACCTCTGAAGTAATATCGCTCACTAAGATTGATATCTACTTCTCACAACACAGTCCTAACAAAATCACTCAGATTTTACAAGTATTTTCTGTTTTCTCTCTATTTTGCTTCGTCAACAAATGACTCGGCTGATGAGTGCTTTGTTCTTGAGTTTGAGACTTAGAAGAATTTTGCTTCAGATTTTTGCTCTCAAAGTGTGTTGTCTCTGTGTTGTTCTTCTTCTTCAACTCACGAACTAAGCTATTTATACTAAGGATTTGAAAATCT
>JAYDYQ010000520.1:0-20107 GCA_034814905.1 Penstemon davidsonii | reverse complement strand
ACTTAGCTTCCAGACCATGAGATAGGTTTCACTAAGCTGTTTAGTTCTTAGTTGATGACTTCCAATTTAGCCTTCTTGACTATTATACCCTTTTTGTCATCTTCAAAACCTTCTCTAATATATACCAACAGATAGCATGAATTAGGCTGGAGAATGGATAGGATAGGGAAAATTCTAACTTAGATTGTGTTGGTCTCAAGTGGTCAGATGAGGTCTAGAGGGGGGGGGGTGAATAGACCTCTTTAAAATTTCCTTTTTAAAATTCTCTAACTTTTCTGTTCAGCAGACTAAGCTGATCGAGAACAGTAAGCAGACTAAGCTGATCTAGCACAAAGCTTTGAGCAGCAGAGTTGACCACTCTTCTGATTTCACTCAGCTGATTTTATCAAAATCAGAGTTTCAAAATAAACTAACTTGCAGCGGATTTATCAAGTGTTTTTCACAAGTAGTTTTCTTAACTTTGAAATAGTTTTATCCCCAGTTTTAACAAACTCCTTTTAAAACTTTTCCAACAGTTAACCTTTTTAAGTGTTTTTAAAAACTGTTCTTTAAAATATGCAGAAATTAATGCAAGTTAAAAACACAAAGGATTTTTATAGTGGTTATATGGATATAAATCCTTTAGTCCACTCTTCCAAGTCACTTAGATCTTGGGTTATACTAAATCACGCAGATTACAGTATACAATGCTTACGCCAAACAACAAATGAAATGGCCGTAAGTTCACAATAGGAAATCACAAAGAAACTCCTATCCTCTGAAGTAATATCGCTCACTAAGATTGATATCTACTCCTCACAACACAAACATACAAAATCACTCAGATTTTACAAGTATTTTCTGTTTTCTCTCGATTTTGCTTCGTCAACAAATGACTCGGCTGATGAGTGTTCTGTTCTTGAGTTTGAGACTTAGAAGAATTCTGCTTCAGATTTTTGCTCTCAAATTGTGTTGTTGTCTTCTTCAATCTCACGAACTGAACTATTTATACTAAGGATTTGAAAATCTGCCCGTTGAGAGTTCGCCAGTTGTCAAATCCTCGAGTACTGTACCTTTTCTGCAGAACGGCTGCTGCGACTGAGCACTGTACACTTCTGCTGTACTTTCTGTCGCATCGCATTAAATGCGCATTAAATGCACCAAGCTGATACGAGGTTTCTCTTCAATCATTTGTCATAAATACCCTCCCTCTTCAGCATTTATTACACCAAGTGCATTTATTACCGTTGCACTAACTTCTGATCCACTTCCACTCAGCTGATCGAAGTCACTCGTCTGATGTGTACTCGGCTGATCCCAAACTTGAACTAATCTGATTTGAGTCAGCTGATAGTCCACCAGTCTGATTACTTCTTCAGCAACAGATCAGTAGTCTTCTGGACCATATTTGACTTGTCTGAAATACTTCTTCCTTGGTCAAATATCTTCTAAGGTTTGTACTAAGCTTCCACTTAGCTGATGACTTTGGAAATCATCAAAACCTCCCTTCACTTCAAAGTCTTCATCTTCATCCAACAATTTCCCCCTTTTTGATGATGACAAAACTTCAGCTAAGTACCTGTACCTAAACTAAAGTTAAGTCCTCAAAAATTTCTGAGATAGAAATAATATGTTGGAAGCTTGAACTTTTATAGATAGATTTGAGAGATTACAGTGCAAGTTACAAGCAAAATTTGACTTAAGTGAAAAATTACAGGTAAAGAATGCTGATTACAAATTTTCAATAAGTGCCCTAGTCTAGTAATCTAGTCTAGTCCTCAGCTTCTTCATCTTCTTCTTCATCTTCCTCTCCTTCAACTTCTTCACTACTTTCTTCATCTTCACCAGATGAGAAAACATCAGCAAGGCCTTTTAATTTTTCCCTTCTTTCATCAGCCTCGAATCTTGCCTTGATGTCCTCAATCCTTTTATACTTAACGTCTGGATTAAGCTGTTCTTCAGCAGAGTACTTAGAAGCAGCCAATTCCTTGTCAGTTTTAGCTACATCCCTGGGCTCTACTTTATCATCAGCTCCTCCATCTTCAGCTTCCTCTTCAAGTACTTCATCTTCTTTTGGCTTTCCAGCAGCAGCCCGTTGGTCTCGTACTTGACTAGTTGCAGCAACATCAACAGTTAACTTAGCTGACTCCTCTTCCCCCTTTTTGTCAGCATCAGCAGGGTTGAGTTGATCAGGAGTTATGTTGACAGCAGCACAAAGCTTCTTGATGTTTGAATCCATGACTCGTTGTTCAGCACAATGATGAGTTAGAGTAGTTTCTATGCGAAGTTGATTTGTTTTTAAGTCACCAGATTGGTCATTCAGGCAGTCAACATTTAGTTGAAGTGTTGACAGTTCAGCTTGAACTTTGTTGGCAACAGTTGTAAACTCTTGCACAAGAGCAACGTTCTTTTCAGTTTCTGCTTCACCAACTTGTGTTATGACCCTCACGACCCTTGCAATATCAGCTTCATTCCTTTGAAGAGCAGTGTGAAGATGATCTACATCAGCCTTCACTTCTTCAATGCCTCTGCTCATGTTCAATATGCTCTGGGTCAGCATTAAGGAGTTATCTGGTGGTAGAGGAAAATCTTCAATGGCATCCTTGACCATTTTTGCAGTCTCTTCCTGCATTTGCTTAATCATCAGTTTATTCCTTGACTCCATCTCCTTCATAGTGGTTTCAATTAACAGCTGGATGGATTCCATCAGCGAGGAATGCAAATCAGCAGTAGGAGCAGGGTGTGATGATTCAGCAGGATCCTCTTCTTGTGGAAGTTCAGCAGGTTCTTCTTCCTGTTGAACAATTGCTTCATGAAGAACAGGACTTTCTTCAGTTTTCCATTCCAAAGCTAAGGGAACTAAGTCCTTAACCATAGTAGGCAGTTTCTTTGATGTATCCAAGTTGATCTCTTCAGCCTTCTGGTCTTTCTTTTGTTCTTCATCGTCTGGCTCATCAGCGATGTGTATGATTTCAACACCATCAGTAGACACAACTGTCTTCTGACGAATCAAGTCAGCTGGTACGAAGGGTGATGTAGTCTGTTTAATCTTCAGCTTCTCTTGATAAGTACTGATATCAGAGCCATAACAGATTTGCTGTAAACTTGGCAGACTGGGCGTTGAACTTGATGTTCCTGGTTCAAACCTTGATCTTTCAACCCATTTCTCCAGAGTAGTGTAAACAGCAATCTTGACTGCTCTATCAATTCTATCATCAGTAGGGCTTGGCTTCTTTGGAATTGAATTTTTGATAGCAGTCGCCTCCTGACTGACAATAACTCTAGCATAGTCATGCAGTCTATCCCTTACAAAATCTGAGTCTAAAGCCTTGACAACAGAGGATGTTTGCAACCAGTTCAAAACCCAACGTCCTTCTGTAGCGAACTCCTTCCAGGCTTGGATTTCTTCCTCAGACTTGTTCAATCTGTACTCTCTCCATTGATTGTATCTGATCTTCTCTGGGAGAAAAGTAGTCCTTGATTGAAACAGCTGGTTCAGCCTTTCCAGCTCAGCTTCAAATCTCTTGAAGGCAACAGAGTCATTTTGAACAATCTCAATTGCTCGTCTGACCTCCTTCTTTTTCTTTTTAATTGGTTCAGCCCTTGGTAGCACAAAGTCTCCTTCCTTAGGCTTTTCTCCAATCACGATGCCTCCAGACCTCCTTGGTCCATGTGCATCCTTTTTGCTTTCTTCCAGTGCCTTTGCCAAGTCTGCTTCTTCCTTGGCAGCTAACTCAGCTTCTGTCATTTTCTTGACATCAGCGTCCTTTTTACTCGCTTCAAGAGCTTTCTTTAGCTCAGCATCATCACGTTTTCGTTGTTCAGCCTCCTCACGCTTCTTCTTGTGATAAGCTGATACTTTTGCTTTGCCAGTTCTCTTCTTTCTGGCATTTCTCGATTCAACAACTGGTGTCGCAGCTGTTGTCTCTGGTAAAGCTATTGCTACAGGTGCAGCAGCAATTGGCTCGAGGATCTGCACTTCAGGATCCTCTTGAGGTTTAGCAACCTCAGCTGTTAGTGTAGGAATTTGTTTCACTTGATCAGCTGACTTCTTCTCAGCAGATTCCTTCACTGATTCAACAGGCCTCTCAGCAGATGGAGGACTTTTCCTAACCAAATCAGAAAGCTCAGTATCTTCATCAACGAACGTCATTCTCTTTCTGATGGTTTTCTTTGTATGATGAATAGAAACAGTAGATGTGGCAGTATCTTTTAATGCACTCCTTGTTCTTTTAGCCACATTCTCAGCTGGTAGCTCAGCTGAAACTGTTTTGTCAGTAGATGACCCAATGGACATCTCATTGATTTCCTTGACTGTTTCATCAACAATCAAGTCAGCAGCATCCTTTCTTTTAGGCACAACTGTTTTGGCTTCAACAGCAGGCTTTGCTGTTTGAACAGCTGTCTTGCTCTTCTTGCCTTTATCAGCAGCCATTTTAGGCTCAGTAGCCTTTCTCTTCTGTTGCTTCTTCTCTGGCACAGCAGCAGGCTCTTTTGATTTACCAGTTTTTACTGCTTCATAAACTTTTAGCTCCTTTGCCTTATGAACATCCTTACCATTAGTCACATCACATCTCAGATTTACCAGCAGATGACTAATGAATATCCTGTGCAGAGTCAGACCACGCTTCTTGTGATCAGCAAGTATATACCAGATGATATTTGCCCAATTTACCTTCAACCCATAGTAAACAGCTATCATCATATGAAGTCTCTTCATTGGTACACTGTCCAACGAGAATGTGCAATTCTCAAGGACCTTAGCAACTAAATCAGCCATTCTCTGAAACTCATCCTTCAGCTGATTTTTCTTGATGCCTCCAGACATCACTTGATTCTTCTTGGAAGCGATATTCCAGAAATCTGCTTCCAGCGGTTCAGCTAAGGTTGTAATTTCAGTGGACCCTTCAAGCGAGAGCCCGTACATCTTGTTCAGCAACTTGGGGGTAACACATATAACTTTATCCCCAATTTTGGCTTTAATCTCCAGTTTTTCAAAGTCAACGTCCTCTTTGGAACCATAAAATTCCATAACTTGCTCCTTGAAAATCATATCTTCATGGGCCTCCATGAATTTAACCAGAGTAGCCGCTTTGAATTTCTCCAGAATTTCTTTCATCAGTGGTGTTCCAGTTGCATGATACGTCAGGTAATTTAGGAACATACCTTCAGCAGCAGCTTCTTTGGTAGACATTCTGAAAAAGATTTAGAGAAACAGAGAGAAATTTTGCAGTAGATAGTTTGCAGAATTGCTCTGTATGCTTTTGAAATTTGAGGGTGCGTAAAAATGTAGTAAGCTGATCAGATCTGGATTTATAGAAGTTAATTCTTGTCGGTTTCCGTGAAAAGTGGTAACCGTCAGATCAGTTACAGTAAAAGCAGATCGTGCGACCGTGATACGCGGATTTCAAAATAGCATTAAATATGTCAGACGGGCGGGAAAACGAAACGCCACTTGTCTGTTACTTATAAAAGCGTGTTTCTTATAAAACGTCTTTGTACAACACTTAAATATAAGCTGACATAAATAAAAACAGATGAGTAAAATAATACTTATCTGATAGATGACTTGTCTGATACAATATATCACTAGTGAAAGCCAATATCTAGTGATCTTCCTTCGCTGTTTGTCAATCCAGCAAGATAAATAATCTTCAGTCTTCAAGAATTAAGAACATATCTTCTGATTAAAACACTTTCAACTACTGTCATTGAAGATTTCATCTTTAAGACAGGAGTACCGCTAGTCTTACACGTTCCCCCTGAATTCAAGAATTCATCAGTCAACTAGTCTGTTGAGAGTCAGTCTTCTTGAAGTGTAATACTTGTTGATATCAGATTAGTTAGCTGTTTGAACCCAGTTTTCTGATAGGTTCCCCCTCAGCTTGTGAATCCAATTTTAACAAGCCCAATTCCGCTCTTAGAGTGGAAAATCTTGCATCACTTAATGGTTTGGTGAAAATGTCAGCAATCTGATTATCTGTAAGAACATGCTCAACGATGACATCTCCCTTTTCAACATGGTCTCTGATGAAGTGATGTTTGATCTCAATGTGCTTAGTCCTGGAATGACTAGTAGTATTCTGAGTAAGTGAGATTGCACTTGTATTATCACAGTAGATAGGGATTCCACTGATCTTGATATTGTAATCTTCTAGTTGATGCTTCAACCAAAGTATTTGTGCACAACATGCTCCAGCAGCAATGTATTCAGCTTCAGCAGTAGATATGGATACTGAAGTCTGTTTCTTACTCATCCATGAGATCAGACGACTGCCTAAAAATTGACAAGTACCTGTAGTACTCTTCCTATCAATCTTGCAGCCAGCAAGGTCAGAATCTGAATATCTAATGAGTTCAAATCCTGATTCCCTTGGATACCACAATCCCAATTCTTGTGTGCCTTTGAGATACTTTAATATCCTTTTAGCAGCTAAGAGATGAGATTCTTTAGGAACTGATTGAAATCTCGCACAAACCCCAACAGAATACATAATATCAGGTCTGCTAGCTGTTAAGTATAACAGTGACCCAATTATGCCTCTGTACTTGGTAATGTCAACTGACTTGCCACCTTCATCCTTGTCCAGACGAGTTCCAGTGGACATAGGAATATTAACAGATGAGCTAGTTTCCATACCAAATTTCTTGAACAGATCTTTTGTGTACTTTGCTTGGTTAATAAAAATACCATCAGGTAGCTGTCTAACTTGTAATCCAAGAAAGTAATTAAGTTCTCCCATCATGCTCATTTCAAACTTGTTCTGCATCAGCTTAGAGAACCTCTCACATATCTGTTTGTTAGTTGAACCAAAAATAATATCGTCCACATATATTTGAACTAGCAATATATGTTTATCCCATTCAATAGTAAACAAGGTTTTATCTACTTTACCCTTACGAAATCCTTTAATTAAAAGAAAATCAGATAAAGTATCATACCATGCTCTTGGAGCCTGTTTCAGTCCATAGAGAGCTTTCCTCAGACGATATACTTTGTCTCCTTGTTGATAAACTTCAAAACCAGGAGGTTGTTCAACGTACACTTCTTCTTGCAATTCTCCATTGAGAAAAGCAGACTTCACATCCATCTGATAGACAGTGAAGTTCTTGTGAGCAGCATAGGCTAAGAACAATCTGATTGCTTCTAGCCTTGCAACTGGTGCGAATGTCTCATCAAAATCAATGCCTTCTTCTTGGCAATAACCTTTGGCCACTAGTCTTGCTTTGTTTCTGGTGACAACACCATTTTCATTCATCTTATTTCTGAAAACCCACTTAGTGCCAATTACTCTTTGATGAGTAGGTCTGGGAACTAAGTATCAGACTTCATTCCTTTCAAATTGATTCAACTCTTCTTGCATTGCTTCAATCCAGTGAGAATCACTAAGAGCTTCATCAATTAACTTAGGCTCAATTTGTGAAAGAAAACTTAAAAACATTGTTTCATTTGCAGTTGACCTTCGAGTTCTCACTCTATCCAAAGGATCACCAATCACTAACTCAGGTGGGTGATCTCTGAGCCATCTGAGATCAGGTTGCAAATCTGGATGTTGACTTCTTGATTGATCTTGCAACACTACTGTTGGAGTTTCAGTAGTAGTCTGTTGAACAGTCTCTGGTCTGTCAGCTGTTCGCAACTCCTCTGTTAGACAATCAGCAGACTGATTTTGAACAGCACTTGAGTTAACAGCTTGAGTTAAATCAGGTAGTATGATGGGTACATATTCTTCATTTCTTTCCACACTCAATTTCTGAAGTTCAGCAGATATCTCTGGGATTGCACTTTGATTCTTTTCAGAAGATTGGCTTGGTTCATCAAATACTACATGAATAGATTCTTCTACAAGTAAAGTTCTTTTGTTAAACACTCTATAAGCTTTACTAACAGTAGAGTAACCTACAAAAACAGCTTCATCAGCCTTTTCTGCAAATGCAGTAAGGTGATTTTTCCCATTGTTCAAAACATAACATTTACAACCAAAAATCCTAAGATAATGTAAATTAGGCTTTCTGTTGTTCCATAGCTCATAAGGTGTCTTGTTTTGACTTTTGTTGATCATACACCTGTTCTGTGTATAACATGCTGTATTTGTAGCTTCTGCCCAGAATCTTTGGGGCAGTTTTGCTTCGGCTATCATTGTCCTGGTAGCCTCCTTTAGAGTTCTGTTTCTCCTTTCAGCAACTCCATTTTGTTGAGGGGTTCTGGCAGCAGAGTATTCATGATTGATTCCTCTGGAATTACAATACTCTTCAACAGTAGAGTTTGTAAACTCAGTCCCTCTATCTGATCTGATCTTCAATATTCTTTGACTCTTCTCATTCTGGATCAGTTCCATCAGATTGGTAAGCAGTTCCTTGGTTTCACTTTTCTTCTTCATGAAAATCACCCAAGTGAACCTTGAAAAATCATCCACAACAGCTAGGCAGTATTTCTTTCCACCATTGCTGATTGGATCAATAGGGCCAAACAAATCCATATGTAACAGCTCCAAAATTCTGGTTGAAGATTGGTGCTTCTTGCTTTTGAAAGAGGATTTCACTTGTTTACCCTTCTGACATGCGTCACACAGCTTGTCTTTGCTCATGACTGTTTTTGGAATTCCTTCTACCAAATCATTCTTTATCAGTCTGTTTATGGTCTTGAAATTCAAATGATTCATTCTTTTGTGCCAAAGCCAACTAATTTCACTTGGTGAAGAAGCCACCAAACAAACATTTGAATTCTTGTCCACAGAATTCCAGTCGACTACATAGATGTTTCCCTGTCTTCTTCCAGATAGAATGACCTTCTTTGTTCCAACTTGTTCAACATAGCACTTATCTGATGAAAACACTACGGAAAATCCCTTGTCACAAAATTGACTTATGCTCAGCAGATTGTACTTCAGGCCACTAACATATGAGACGTCAGATATCTCTATGTTTCCTTTGATAAGCTTTCCAACAGCTACAACCTTGCCTTCTTTGCTGTCTCCAAAAGTAACTCTTGGACCATTCACAGCAACAGCATCTGCCAGTTCATGTATGTCTCCACACATGTGCCTTGAACATCCACTGTCCAAGTACCATTTCTTCGCTACTTTACTCCTACTCCTAATCCTAACCTACAAAACAAAATAAAATTGTTTTAGGTACCCTTTATTGAGAGGGTCCTGGTGGATTAGTATCACCTTTGACAACCCAAGATGTTGAAGTCTTAGGCTTCTTAGGCTTTGCAGTCTTAGCAGGAGCATGAGCAACTTCATTTACATCATAATCAGCAGGCATATTATGTTGATAATCATTATGATGATGATAAGGCTCATAAGCAGGATATGATGCATGATAAGCAGGGTAAGCATGCATTGGTTGGTGAGCAGGATATGCAGCATAGTGAGGTGGATAATGAGGTGCAGCATAATAAGGTGGATAAGCAGGTTGCACATAATAAGACTCATTTCCATACCAAGCATTTTTGTTATAATTTCTTTGCTTCTTAGGTTTGCTCTTTACTTGCTCTTTAACAGACAACTTAGCTTTACTAGTCTGATTGGTTTTACTCTTATCAGCAGACTTCTTGGGGCTATTCTGCTGTTTGGTTTTACCAGTCTGTTTTTCATTTTCAGGCTTTTTACCCTTCTTAGCCTTAGGAGTTTTTATCTCCTTTTTCTCAATCTCAGGTGAAATGGGTTTAGCAGTCTGAACATATAAGATAATATTACTATTATCAGCAGATATAAACTTCTCAGCTTTGTTCAGTTCTAAACTTTCTTTTACTAAGGGAGTACTCTGTTCAGTTGGTTTATCTATTAACACAACAGACGACTTAGGAACAGACGACTTGTTATGTAAAGATATTCTAGCTTCAAGTTCCTGAATTTGTCCCTTATACATTTCACATTCAGCTCTCAGAGATTCACATTCATGCGAAAGCTTTTTATACATGGCTGATTCTTCAGGTTTTTCAACCTTAAGTTTCAGCTTAGCATTTTGCTTTTTCAGCAGAATCATCTCGTCCTTAAGCTTAGCAAGCTCATTAACAACATCTACTTTGTTGTTCATCATTTGCTCAAATGAGCTAAACAGTTCAAGCTCACTTTCAGAGAGTATTACCTCATTGTCAGAATCTTCAGATTCTTTTGCCATGAGACAGAGCAGTGCAGGTGAGTCATCAAAAACAGAGTCATCACTTGAGGTGCCAGATTCTGTGTTAGATGAGTAGATGGCTGCCATCTTTTCAGCTTCAGCCAACAGCACCTTGCTCTTTTGGTATCTCTTCTCTCTTCTTTCTTTTCTTTGTTTCTTTTCCTCCTCCGTGTACTTCTCAGCTTTTGGATATGGGCAGTCCTTGATGAAATGTCCCAATTTCCTGCAATTATAGCACATCATTTTGGATTTAAAATCATCCTTAATATCATGAGAATTAGAGGTAGGTTTAGAAGTAGAAGCATTGTTATATTTGTTCTTCATTTTTCTCTTGTAGAACTTCTTGAACCCGTTCAGTAACAACGCAACATCGTCAGCAGAGTATTCTTTCTTTTTCAGCACTATGGCCTCATCAGATGAGTCCACTTCTACAGTTCTCCCGGCTGGTCTTCTTGTTCTTTCTGCAGCGACCAGTGCAGCAGTGGGGCCAGAAGTTGAGGTCTCTTCTATTCCCATCCTTGGCATTTTATACTCGTACGCCTTGAGTACAGAAAATAGCTCCGTCAGGGACATCTTCCCCAGATCCCTTGATTCTTCCATCGCTGTGACCTTCATGTTGAACTTTGGTGGCAGCGCCTTTAGAACTTTGACATTGATCTCCTTATCAGAGAACGTCTTGCCCAATTTTAGCACGTTGTTCAACACTTTTGTAAACCTTGAGTCCATCTGGTCAATGTTCTCTCCAGGTTTCATTTTGAAGTTATCAAACTTCTCCATGGCGACACTCAGATTGTGTTCTTTTATGGATTCGTTTCCTTCGCTCATGTCACGGACTTTGTCCCACATCTCCTTAGATGTTTTGCAGTGTTTGACCTTGTCAAACCTTTCGTTGTCCAGGGCCTTGGTCATGATGAAGATTCCAACCTTATCAAGATTATTCAGCTTGATTTCGTCAGGTGTCATTTCTTCAACATCTTTTTCAACGACCTTTTCTACGCCGTCAACCATGATTTTCTTTGTAACTTTGATTGGACCTTGAGTTATGCATCGGTACATATTGTCATTGTAAGCAGCAAGGAAAATTTCCATGCGTATCTTCCAGTCCTCAAAGCTCATACCGCCTATGTGGGGAACTAGGCTGATACAGTCCATTTTTCAAAAAGTTTTATTTTCAAAAAGATGCTCTTTTGAAATCTTTTGAAAACCTTTGAAAAAAAACACTTAAGGATCAAGCTCGTTGATCAGGCAAATGATTCAGATGAACCACCTGCTCTGATACCACTTGTTGGTCCCAAGTGGTCAGATGAGGTCTAGAGGGGGGGGTGAATAGACCTCTTTAAAATTTCCTTTTTAAAATTCTCTAACTTTTCTGTTCAGCAGACTAAGCTGATCGAGAACAGTAAGCAGACTAAGCTGATCTAGCACAAAGCTTTGAGCAGCAGAGTTGACCACTCTTCTGATTTCACTCAGCTGATTTTATCAAAATCAGAGTTTCAAAATAAACTAACTTGCAGCGGATTTATCAAGTGTTTTTCACAAGTAGTTTTCTTAACTTTGAAATAGTTTTATCCCCAGTTTTAACAAACTCCTTTTAAAACTTTTCCAACAGTTAACCTTTTTAAGTGTTTTTAAAAACTGTTCTTTAAAATATGCAGAAATTAATGCAAGTTAAAAACACAAAGGATTTTTATAGTGGTTATATGGATATAAATCCTTTAGTCCACTCTTCCAAGTCACTTAGATCTTGGGTTATACTAAATCACGCAGATTACAGTATACAATGCTTACGCCAAACAACAAATGAAATGGCCGTAAGTTCACAATAGGAAATCACAAAGAAACTCCTATCCTCTGAAGTAATATCGCTCACTAAGATTGATATCTACTCCTCACAACACAAACATACAAAATCACTCAGATTTTACAAGTATTTTCTGTTTTCTCTCGATTTTGCTTCGTCAACAAATGACTCGGCTGATGAGTGTTCTGTTCTTGAGTTTGAGACTTAGAAGAATTCTGCTTCAGATTTTTTCTCTCAAATTGTGTTGTTGTCTTCTTCAATCTCACGAACTGAACTATTTATACTAAGGATTTGAAAATCTGCCCGTTGAGAGTTCGCCAGTTGTCAAATCCTCGAGTACTGTACCTTTTCTGCAGAACGGCTGCTGCGACTGAGCACTGTACACTTCTGCTGTACTTTCTGTCGCATCGCATTAAATGCGCATTAAATGCACCAAGCTGATACGAGGTTTCTCTTCAATCATTTGTCATAAATACCCTCCCTCTTCAGCATTTATTACACCAAGTGCATTTATTACCGTTGCACTAACTTCTGATCCACTTCCACTCAGCTGATCGAAGTCACTCGTCTGATGTGTACTCGGCTGATCCCAAACTTGAACTAATCTGATTTGAGTCAGCTGATAGTCCACCAGTCTGATTACTTCTTCAGCAACAGATCAGTAGTCTTCTGGACCATATTTGACTTGTCTGAAATACTTCTTCCTTGGTCAAATATCTTCTAAGGTTTGTACTAAGCTTCCACTTAGCTGATGACTTTGGAAATCATCAAAACCTCCCTTCACTTCAAAGTCTTCATCTTCATCCAACAGATTGGATTTGACCGAACTCATTCAATTATAAAGTACGTGTCATACACTTGATTTGTAATTGGTTGAGTGTTATAGTGTTATCAAATCTTAAAACAAGTGTATTGCATTTGCCATAAATATTTTGAGTTTTGTCAAACTCAATTTATACAAGAATTACATGAGTATAGGACAATTAAACAAAATCTGCTTATGTGTGTGTGTGTCTATGAATATGAATTACACGAGTATAGGACAATTAAACAAAATCCGCTTATGTGTGTTTGCGTCTATGAAGATGGATTGGGTTTGATTAAGTCATGTCTCGGTTAGAATTTTCAATCGAACAAAACTACTTTTTTAGTAAACTTCTAGCTAGCCTTAGACCCCGCTTGGACTAGGCCTGTCAATGGATGGGCTTTTACCCAGCCCACCCTACTACCCGCCCAATACCCACTCAGAAGCACCGGGCCCTAACTCGAAAAATTAAGTGGGCTAAAAACCCCGATTCGACCCGACCAGACCCACCCAACATATATATATATATATATATATATATATATATTTGTAGAAGAAATCTTTTTATTTTTAATTTTTAGGAAAACTTAAATTCATATTTACAGGTTCCATCATATAACTTCCCATCAATGCAATTTGACATTTTGAAATTTCCAATAATCACTAAATAAAAATATAAATAGATCCATTAATTAAATATTATCTCAGAAGGAATATATCATCATAAAAATGCTATTATAACAATCTAAAATAGTATAATACTTCACAATATTCATTAAATATAGAAATATATCATCTCCACTCCACTTGAGTTCCAAAAAAGTCCGACTCCACACCACTTCAACCTATACAAAAAATGTCAAGAAAAAAGTTAAATAAATTAAATTTAAAAAATGAAAAAAAAAAACTACTAGTTCAGTCAATCAAATCATTTGCGACTATCAATGCCTCTACTACGTCCGGAAGCAAACAAGCATGTAACTCATCTAGTAATCTGCCTCCAACACTAAATGCTGCCTCAGATGCCACTGTAGTAGCTGGCACAACCAAAATATCACGGGTTATCTATCCCAAAATGGGTAGTCTCGGACTGTTAAGTTTCCACCAATCCAGGATATTGAATATATCTACTCCTCTGGCTCTAGGATATCTATCCTCATCTAAATAAGTATCCAACTCTGATTTTTTTACAACTGAAGAAATACATGATTGATCACACCATCTATCAAACCCACTTAACTTAGTCCGCTTTCCGACAATAAAATTAATTGACGTCCCAACTTCATTTGATGAAGAGTTAATACTACCTCCATATGAGAAGAACAAATCATCTAAAGAATCACGAACTCGTTGAATGTACAGAAGAGCATTTGAACTATAAATCTCACCATAGAAATATTAGACGATTTGCATCTTAAATCTTCGGTCAAAAACTACCGCAACTGCCAAAACCAAACTACATTCATCCCAATATTTATCAATTTTTTCATGCATAGGACCAGACATTTCTCTAAGTAAACGAATCTCGCTATCTCTCCACTCCATCAATCTCACTTTAATTTCACAAACATCGGGAAAGAAAACATTTGAAGTGGGATACTTCCTACCACTAAAATGGCAAGTGGCATCATAGAAAGCTTGTAAACACTCCATTACAATTTTAGCTGTTTTCCATTCCAAGTTAGATGGATTATGATGATATTTGTTGTCCATCAAACTTAGAAGAGAAAAAGCATCTCTCAGAGAAAATGCCGTCTCAAGCAATTCAAAATTTGAGTTCCACCGATTAGCTACGTCCATGGCAATCGACCTCTTATCCTCTAACTAAAAACTACACCAGAAAAAAACTGTGGAGATATCCACAATTATTTATAACATTCAAACGAAAACTAAAGCAAATGCAATGTCAAAGAAAATAAAATAAAAGGATGATCACAAGATTATCTACCTACTGCATATGAATTAAGCTAACTATTTTTTCCCTTTGGAAGTCTCGGGTGCACAATCTTTGGGTAAGGAATCATCAACTTCCTCAAATACTTCATCAGGAATCACAGTCCCTTTCTCCTCCACCAAATCAGCTTCATCATCTACATCAGGATCGAGAAACATGAAATCTTCACCAGGAAAACAGCCAAAATTTCTAAGAATTTTGCAGATATCTCAAATTGTTTGGTCATAAACCAAAATAGGCTCCTTCAGAAGATCTTCTCTATATTCAACGGAATTCTGATAATTACTCACAAGTTCCTTCTCCAATGAGCTTTGGTACATGGTGACAAGTTCTTTCTCCAGTTCCCTGTAGTACTCATTGACTTGCTCAGACTTTCTGAACTTCTCTCCAGTTTGAACTTCATGCTTCAGGTCTTTGGACAACCTGTTGTTCTCTAGTTGCAGCTCCTGGAGTTATTCAATCATGTGAGCAAGTTTTCCTCGGTCGTCTTAGCCTCCTCCTCCAAGCGTTTTGCACGCTGGGTGAGTAAATGGGACAGGAGGGGTATCTGTAAAAAAACGTTAAGTAAATTGAAGAACATGATATACAAGTCAGATATATGAAAAATGCTACATAACCGAGCAACATCAGCACATAGTATTTTGTCCAGATTATCAGAAGGAAACTGATCAAACCGACATCATGTGCAAAAATCGATTGCCTAGCCTTATCATATCCAAGTTCCAAATCAGCTGAATCCCAGAACGAATTTAAATGCCAAAGATGAATAGACATTTTTCCTACTCCAGGACGAGGAGGAACTTCCATGGAATTCTCTCGTAGACGCTTAGATGGGGGTGATGATTGTTGATTCCCCCCAGATGACACAATTGTTCCAAAAGTCTCGCTAGGAGCATTGTGTGCTGCTTCAGATGCACCATTGTTAACGAAACTCCCTCCCGGATTTCCAGATTGAGTTCCCTTATGGGGAGGGGTAGGAGGACGACGGTGGTCAGAACTATCATCTTGCAAAGCCCATCTCCCAGCACGAATATCACTGATGGACTTACCCTTACATGCACAGGAAAAAAATATATGCGAATAAGTTAAAAAATATATACACAAGTTAATACGATAAACAAAAATATAACAAAAAAAATATACATATATATACCATTAGTAAATAAAGGAGCAACATTAAAGGGTTATCTAAATAAACCAGCATGCTCAAACTTCTCGTTAATATAATCCAAGTCAATAGAAGGATCATGCGAGGAAGAACTACTACTCCACTCTATGGGAAAATCCCAACCATCATTCCTCATGTAAAAATACTTCGATTTCCAGAGTCCCCTAGACCCCATCGCAGAGGTGCAACCCTCTAAAAATTTACATTTTTTAGTAAAAAAATGAAAATATAATTAGTTGGGCACTCTTCTTAGGATAAATAACTTCTAAAGGAGTCCAATGTCGGAGGGATATCCAGTTTAATGGAGCAACGCAAGAAACCTTCATAATACATGAAGGAGTTTGGGGTCAGTTGACTGGTGCATATACCGAAATTACGCACAATTTCCAGCAAGAGAAGATCTGGAGGAATTGAAAATCAGCAATGGAAAAATTCTTTATACATTGTGAAAAACCCTAGTGGAGGAGTCCTAATTTTCTGATCCTCGGAAGCAAAAACTCAAGACAAGGGGACAAATTAATCTTATCTTTCTGCATATTCAACTCCTTCAAGGACATCTCATTATTGGCTATCTCAAAATTTATTACCCGACTCTTACTCTTTGAACCAACAAAAGATGGGATATCCCTCTCCTCATCCTCATCCTCATCCTCATCCTCATCCATCACCCAGCTATACGCATCATCTAGCCTAGTTCCTAAAGGAATATAACGAGATATATCAATAAATAGATTCATCATAAAAAATTAGAAAATCAGAAAACCCAGAGTCACATGGAAGTAATTCATAAATAGCTCTAGCAATTTCTTCATCAATTGAAAAATCAACTCCTGAATCAAAACTTAAAAAGTCAACCAAACTCACTCACCAAGGACGCAACTCATTTTAGAATAGAACGACTCGACTGAACCCAGCTTAGGAAGAACCGAGTTAGCCCAGGCAAAAATGCCCAGGCTGAACGCAGCCGAGGCAGCCATGCCTTGGTTGGTCCGGTCTAAAAAAAATGAAAGCAAAAATTTGAAACGCATAACTACAAAAAGAAAATAAAAAATTAAATTAACAACAGATACCTCGTGATGACATTCTTGGAAATTAGCTCTTGAGAAAGAAACTCAAATTTTCTAAAGTTTGAAAGGTACAGTTAGAAGTAATGAGATGAAACTTATAAATAGTCTATAATAATTCTAATTATGCAAATACAATATTCCCAAAGAGAAAAATCCAATTGTAATAATGTCTTAAAGTAATTACTTTCTCTGTCCCATTTATTTTGCTCCCTTGGTACAGTTGACCAGTCAACTTGATTAAATTTATAAAGATTATAATAAATAATTTAATTAATATTATAATTTAATTAATATATTTCACTAATAAGTTGATAATAGTGTATGACACCATATATATTAATATTTAAAAGGTTTAATACACAAAAATTGTGAATAATTTAACATGATAAGTCACTTAAAAGATTGAAAAGTATGACCGGATACTGTAGCAAAGGGAACAAAATAAATGAGACGGGGGAAGTAGATATTATCTTGTAAAATATCCTCCCTAGAGGAAAATTTTCTTGTAATAAGTCCTAAGATAATTAGGGTATTATTATTACTCAAAATTCCACAACTGAATATCTAAAAACAATCACTTACGAAATTGGGGATATCATGATAGTGGCAATTTATGGTATAGGGATATTTTAGTAATTTCCTAAATAATAAATAAATAATAAAGAATTATATTTATGTCACTCGCTAAAATGACCGTTTTGCCCCTATTTAATTCCTTGATATTTATGGAAGAAAACTCTTCACCTCCCCCAAATTCTCCTATAAATAGCTCATCTACTAATATAAAAAATGCAAGTTTGGAGAGAAGAGAAAAAGGGGCTCATAAGTTCTCTGAAATATCATCCCGTGCAAGTCAGTGTTTATAACTTGGAGAAGGATCAAGGAAGGAAGGAATCTTGAAGAAGTCCCTTGATCATTTTTACCCATCATCATATCCAATATTAATTTTTAGTCTACGTCAGGATCAATAACGTATAAGATTTCTAAATTGCAATCCAACAGTTTCTAACTACATTAATTAGTATACATAAAATTATTTAAAATATAAATTTAGTTGGTTTAGAGTTTGCAAAAAAGGAAAATTTGATTTAATAACTTTTGGTTGATGTAAAGTTTGTCCAATAAGTTTTCAGGGGCAATTTTAGCCCCAAAGTCATAAAACTGAAACAAATTTGAGATATTTTCGACCCAATTGAGAGAGCGATATTCACTCTCGGACTTATGAAGATGACCTACTTTAAGGAAAAAAAGGAAAAACACTAATATAGATCATGTGCCGCAAAATCTGATTGTGGCATTTAGGAGAGCTTCAATAAAGATTTCGAAACTAAATTTAATATTTTTGTATAGCTCTTCCTAACCGTGGTTTTGGGTCATATTTTTTTTTGTTCTTCCTCAAAATCCTAATTCCAATTTTGGAAAAAAAAATTAGAAAAAAATGTTCTTCTTAATGTCGATTTTGGGATAACTTTTTTCTACTCTTCTTACTCTGGGATTTTGGAACAAAAATTTTGAAAAAAAATCTTGCATTCCTATCAAAGCTGATAACACTCATTACCAAATTAATTGCTTTCATGGCTCTAAATCTTGTGTTATCAACTTTGATAGGAATACAAGATTTTTTTTTCTTCTAATTTTTGTTTTAAATCGAGGGAATTACATTTTTTATACACTACTTTAGACATTTGGTAACAAACCTTCAAAAAAGACACATTTAATATTAACATTAAAGTATTTTTTTCACATTTCCTTTCTCCGTACTTCGTTACAAGGCCAAATTTCGTGTTCTTTATATGACTGGAAAGCTCTTGACAAGAGCTTTCTAGTGGTACAATTTTCAGTTCATGAAATGCAATAAATAAATCGCAGAAAATTGACAAAGTTTCGGGATATTAATCAAAATTAAATCATTTCACATAATCTACAATGAATCATGCCGCTAGAATAATTTCCAGATATGATATAGGGCACGCATGCTATGGTAAAAATTTGGAGCATAATTTTAAGCATACCAAAAATCACCATTAAAACTCAAGCAAATGTGAAAAAAAATCCTTCAATTTTGGTATTAAGTGTGTCTTTTTTTTTTTAAGGTTTGGTACCAAATGTTTAAAGTAGGTAAAAATTTAGTATGAAAAATGCAATCCCTCATTAGGAAGATTAGAACAAAATTGTCCCAGAACCGCGATTAAAAAGAGCATAATTTTTCTTTTTAAAATTTGTAGGTTCCAAAGTCGCAATTAGGATTTTGGGACAAAAAAATTTATTTTTCTTTTAATTTTTGTTCCGAAATCGTGATTAGGAAGATGAGAAAAAAAAATTCCCGAAGTCGCTATTAGGAAGAGCAAGAAAATAAATATGAAGTTTTTGTTTCAAAATCACGATTAGAGCCCTCGTAAAAACCAAAATTAAATTTTGTTGCGGCGCATGACCAATATGAATCTTTTTCCGTTTTTTAAAAAGTCGCAGTCAAATTCTTCAATTCACCTTCATAAACTCTTGAGTGAAGCTCACTCTCTTAATTGGGTCGTGAATGTCCCGAATTTGCTTCATTTTTATGATATATGAGTTAAAATTGTCAGCCCAAATACTTATTGATCAAACTTGTCCATGGCCATAGATTATATGAATTGTTTCGCTTTCTCCGTTCATAGTTCAGGTTCATTGCACATATAAACTTAAAGTAGATTAAACAACTATTATATTTTTGTATTAAAATTATATGCAATTGAAAATTACGAATCTGTATATATCCTTTTACATGTCCAGTTAAGTCCAACTCCTGATGTTGATGGTAATAGATATAAACTATCCAGTGTGAATGATGAAAGATTCTGCAAATATAAATAGCGTAATAAAAAGCGTAAGTGGTGACGGACGAAAAACACTAATTCGGATAGAACTGAATCACAATTTTATTGCTGCAGTTGGCTAATCATTTTCTACTATCATATTTAATTATAATAAAATGTTAAGTGTGTGACACGTATGACTGTGTGGACAAAATGTTGATAGGGTCAAAGTAGCTTGTGCCTAAGTCCCAAAGTTGAAATTAAAATAGCTTAATCCTAAAATGGCACAAGCTTAGCTCGTGCCCTTGCTTATTGGCTTTGTTGTGATGTGGATATTTTTCTGGGGAAAATGCAAGATACTCCCCTGTGTTATGCTAAACCTGCAAGAAACTACCTTGTGAAATTTTTATTGC